>DWNK01000429.1:0-11720 GCA_018250315.1 Hyalothyrus neleus pemphigargyra | reverse complement strand
CTTCAGCAGGAATCTTGTTACAGAAACGAATGTCCCATTGTCCCATAAAAGAATTATTTATTTTGTGAAGACGTGTAGCATATACAGATAAGTCTTTTTTGTTCCTTGTATTTATATTATGAATATCATGACGTTTTTCAAAATTATTAATATTTTTCCTAATCCTTTTTTAATTTTCCTTTCGCGATAGTTAACCCGTCTGATTACCTACTTCTAGAAGTATCGTATGAGAAAAATAAGTTTATATATTATATGCACAAGCACACAAGGTTGGCCATTAAATATTCAGTCTTTAAGCTTCATAACGATAAGAGCTGAAAAATTTCAAAACTCGAATTTCAAATTTAGGACCTCACTTGTTTTCTTTAAAAGTTTAAAACTATCTCATGCGGTATTGACCACTTAACATTAGATGGTCAGCATATTTCTTTCCGCGTTCTTCTATAAACAAAGCTACTAAATCATGCATATTATATTGATAGAATCCGCGCTCTCGCACTTCCCAATCAATAATTCACCTATCCCAACAAACAGGTGACTAATTGGTCAATTATTGGGGCAATTACCCATTGCTATTGTGCAATGATCGGTGTAATCATGGCGCCTGTGTGCTATGGTTACTTCCTCACTTCCTGTTTGTCTGTTTGTTTCAAATTTAAGGCAAAAGTGTCATTAATAATTTTAATTATAGTAATTTAGATACACTAGTGCCAATATTAATAATTTAGATTACACTAGTGTGGGTAATGATTGTGTTAAAAGTTTGGTTGAAATTTACAATTTTCGTTCTATCAATCTTCTTCGTTGTGGGTTTTATGTACAAACCTAACTAAGAAGCAGACGGGCAATGGCTGATAACATTTGCAGTACCAGAGGAGTCGCTTAAGCTACACCTGTTTTGTAATAGAGCCTTTCTTCACCCATTATTTGAAAAGACTCTAGTCATAACGCTCAGGATCGCTATTTAAAGTTTAGGGCTTTCTCAGTTAATACAAACGTCAGAATCAACGCTCGAGATGATACACTATCGAGCTCACCTCGATTGCAACTGCAATGTGTATACCCTTAGTTTTATATGAGTTGCAATCAAGATAAATAGTCAATACACTATATAGTATTCTTCCATTTCCGCCTGTTATATTGGCTGAAAGAGCCATCCAATCGATGAACGAGACGCTCTCGTTCAATCGCAAAGTCATCGCAATTGAAAGTTTTCGTATTCTATAATCGAGTGGTCGAAAACGAACAAAACTTATGCTAAGGGTACAGTATCGACTGCTGCCTCTGAAGCACGGAAGAAGACATGCATTTTTGCCACTGACGGTCACCGATCTAACATCCTACCCAGCCCAAATTTTATAAATTTGGTGATCAACAATCCACACAAGTCGCGGAACTACGCGAGCGTCAAAAAATGATATATTAATATGAAATTAGGTCGAAGTACTTACAGATGCTATAAAAGCTGATAATTACACTGTACAGAGATCGTTAGTTGTTAGAAATAATGATGTTTGATAATTAATTACTTATTGAGCGGTGCGTGGGGCCGCTGGTTATATTTTAAAAGATTTGTCAACGAATTGTGTGAACATAGTCTGTGATACGTTTCCATTGTCATGTGAAGATATTTTCTTCTTGGATTTAGGGTTGTTAACGGATATTCTTAAAATAAATTAACTTCAAAACATTCAATTTGGAATTACAATTTATTTTAAAAATGACCTCTAAATCATTAAATAAGTACAATTTCATTTAAATAGTATTTATATTTACTCTTGAAGTCTACTTTTTACAAAATGGATTTATGGAAAATTAAATGATAATGTCTTCTACAATCATATAGCACTTCACTTTTACTGTCGTGGGTGCTATGGTCACACAGAATGACAACTACACAAATAACCAGACCCAGAAATAACATCTAAACTGATAATTTAAATTGTACATCAGACCGGTATAGTGAGACGCCAAGTCATCGTTGCTAAGTGGGAATATCGTGTCGTACGTGACAATGGAGCCATAAAAAATTAGCGGAAACACATGTGCTACGCAGCGTGTGACAGTCGCGCAGGTGGCCGCCATACTTATTTCTATATATTTCTATAAACGTATCATCTGATAGGTTAGCCCGTGGGTCTTGGATTATTCATTTCGGTCATTCTAAGAATGAAAAAATCTTCGAATTGGTTGATGTGTCCTTTTTGGGTCCCGGTTTAATCATCATGAATGAGAATGCTAATTCAGTGTAAAACATATTGCACACATATGTTTTCATTGCTTTAATGACTTTAATGTACAAGTTATTGAAACAGGAAATGACTAAAAGAGGTGATACGTGAGAGGTATTACCACCCACTTTTAATCATGCGTGAAGTAATTCTTGTTTCACATTTACTTCTAATCCTCAGGAGCTGACCTAAGACAGAACTATTCGTAACGCGCACATAATTTAGAAAAGTCTGACGCGCGCCTGATATTTGAACCTGGACTCACCGGAGTGAGAGCGCAATTCTAAATAACTATGCTATCACTGAATGCATGCTGCATCTTACAGTATTTAGCACTAAGTAAATTTCAAAAATAAGAAATAAACATTTCATGTATGTTAAAATAAAACAAAGTTAAGATTTAACGGGGGGTCCATTAATTATTAACTGTATTTATCTAACTAGTGTCTTTATTGTTATATGCTATATATTGTACGATACAGCCTCGTGACAGGCGGACAGATGGACAGACGGCGGAGCCTCAGTAAGGATGGTGATAGGCTTATCATTATTTCTAATTCCAATCAAATTCAGCACACGAACATACATATATCCATGTATCCTTACTAGTTAGTATCGTAACAGCCGTGAAACTGAGCACGGCTATTTCCGATGACATGCGTGGACAGCCGTATAATCGCCGCCTCTACGACAAAACAATGCGAGCGTGTATCGATATCAATTCTTTATTATTTAAGGAATCGATAAATGGCTAGGGTTACCAATTTCTAAATTTATAATTGAATATATATTGTAATATCGGGAATGACCGTCTGAATATCTAATTAGTAATTATGTTTAATTTATTTATTTTATTTTTTATTTTAGATTTCGGGGAGTACTACTGTTCTATGTATATAGAGGTCCATGTGACTACTTTCCATTAGATGGAGTGTAGGTCTATATTAGGTCATGTAGTTAAGGGAGTTGAAGCAAGCTGTATATAAGTCTACTTGCCCGTATCTTTTACAAAATATGTATATATAAATGATTTCCTTTATTTTAATGATTCAACTGCCAATTTAATAATTACAGGCTAGTTTTCTGCCCGCGGCTCAGGAGTAGATATTTGAAAAAAAATACACTATGTTCATCGCCATACTTCAAAATATATTCATATTAAATTTACATTCGGTCCATTACTTTGTCCGTGAAAGCGTAAGAGACAGACAGTCATACAGGAAGAGTTACTTTCGCATTTATAATATTAGTATGGATTTCCGGCCGCGTCACTAATTACTACTGTGCGGAAATCTGTCGCGTCTTGGCAGAAAGGTTTGGTGAATGGTCATTCATGAGTCTACCGTTTTAGTACTCAGTAGTAGCAACGCATCTGTGATCTACTCCAGATCCGTTCTGCATGGAGTTGGTTATAGACGTTGGCAGTGACAACTTGCCATCAGGTGGATGCGGACCACACGCTCGTTTGATACTTCAATATCCTAAAATAAGAAATGTTAATAATTGTAACACACGGATCAAACTTAATGCGTGTCAACCCTGATTCGATCCAGGCAATCATATCCAGATAATCATATTATCGATATATTCCATTCGTAGATCGATTCGACCCACAAAATATGATTTGTTCACGGGCCTAGCTCAAAGTGGTACTAACTTGTAGGTGTGATTTCTTTATTTTTCTCGTTAAATTAGATACACGTTGCATATTTTAGCCATATCTCGTAAACGATCCAAATATTTAATGCTTTTTTGAACGAAGAGGCAGGCGAGATACCTGATGGTAAGTAGTCACCGCCGCCTAGGAACATTTTCAACACTAGAGGAGTCGTCAATGCTTCGCTGGCTTTGAAAGAAGAGGGATGGGTCATGGGATGGGATTGGAAGAATGGGAAGGGTGGGGAGATGAATTGGCTCTCAGGCGCAATACCGAAACACCGCCCGGAAGGTTGTCGCTGCCCAGTCAGCTCACACGATAATCTCACCACCAGCAAATCAAACGGATCTATTTGTAATGGATCGCCGATGTCCATTCTATGCTCATATCATCCAGGTGATTAGTTCATTCGCTTGATACCCACTTCATAATAATATATAAACGAACGAGCCTTAACCTCTGTTCAATCCGATCATTAGCCTCAAAACAGTTTCAGCTGTCCTTTATCTCGTTTTTCGGATCTCTTTGTTCCAAGCCCGTAACCCTGCGCTCTAATTGACCCGTTCCCGCCACTTTCGTTTTCAGAGAAACACAATTTTTGGGGTTCTGTAATCAAATTACAAAAACCTTGTGTGTGCGGTGATCTGTCCGTACGCCACTTCTTCTTTATTATATTCAGGTAGCAAACGAGCATGCAGGCCAACTGATGGTAAGTGGTCACTGCTGCTCATAGACATCTGTAACATGCAGAACATGAACAGATGCGTTGCTATTCCTGAGGACTAAGATGCTCGCCTCTTATATGAGCAGCATTCACAGCTTTCTACCGAAACATAAAATTGTATGACTGTGAAGCATCACGGTGAAAATGGGTGGACGATGGTACATTCCCGGATGACATAGTGGTCTGAAAGGTCGAAAGATATCACAAATACTACGATAAGACACTTTAACATTAACCATTAAACATTTGGCATGTTTAATTGTTAATGTTAAAGCGCCTACGCTCTTTAAACTTCCCTTACTGTTCAATAGATAATGAATCGAGAGTATAATTCCAATAACGAATGTAATAAGTCCACTGCGTCTGTCCCCCAATATTACAAACATCTGGTCACTGCGCATGCGCCGGCACGAACACGCGTCGCGGCGCGCGCGCATCTAAATATAGCCACGCCTCCCGTCGAGCAACGCCGATACAGGAGACTGGAGATTTCCAACATTCTTCACCGTACTCATTGTTTTTCTAGTCACACAGCTATGTTTGTATAATGTTATCAAAGTTTCATGTAAAATGGCTGTAAATGGCTAAAATGAGTTTCGGTTAGAGCTTTATGCCGTCATAAGAAGAAAGGCCGAACTAACATTTTTGTCAAAAATTAGTTGTATGTAAATATTTGAGATCAGCAAAGAAAAAGCTTTCGTCTAGTTTTAGAGACAAAGCTCTAAGACGTGTATATCACGATACACTAAGAGTACTACGGAGTACTACGGTTTTGTAAAAAAAGAATATGTTTTTCTTGAAACCGTTTTGAAAGCTCTACAAAAAAATAAGGTTTTTAGAAATTTGCTAACTTAAATTTTGAACTTTTTAGGAGTTTAGTAACGTTTCTAAAATCGAAATGTCATTGGAGAGACATACCCTCAATTTACATAGATAGTTTACATAAAATGGGATAATAAGGGTGATGTGAAAAAAACTTGAGACAGACATAAAACAACCTAGCTTACCAACCTTGGAAGCTGAAAATTTGTATCGGTATTATACAATACAAATCTTCTGAAACTTAAAACGTTTAAATAAATCTTTTCTTATTACAAATAGTTCATATCATCTCCGCTTGAAAACTTGGAAATTAATGTTCCTAGTATTTCGTAGAAGTCATATTCTAAAAACGTTATGAAAAATTAATACAAAGCTATGGAAATTTTGAACAATTTTCAACTACATAGAAATAACAAAAAGTCATGGATGCGAATTTACATAAGTACGATATGAGCCATATGTTAATCTCAGGAGAATTGCGCCCATTTCGTATGAGGATTTTATTATGTGCAAGCCAAACGAAGAGGCAGGTTAGATACCTAATGGTAAGTAGTCACCTATGCCTATGCTCATTTGTAACACCAGAGGAGTCATCCGGCTTTAAAAAGAAATGGGTTGGGATGGGATGGAAAGGGTGGGAAGGTCTCTGGCTCTTAGATGCACTATTGATGCACTATTGATTAATCAAGCCGCTATTGACGGTAGACTCCGGCCTGAGAGTGGTCGCTAGCCAGTCACACGTTGGGACCTTACCACCAGCAAGGGAGACTTCTCCGATAGAGGTCATCCTCCCATTTCCAACTATGATTATTTCTTGCCACAGAACCACTGGATAGTAAGGTATTACAATATATACTGGGAGCATCATGCGCCCTTTGAGAAGTGCCCGGATAGGACAGCGAGAGACCCACTCAGATCTGATTAGCTTTTCTATTTATGACCCACTGCTGGGCTCGAGTTTTCTTAAAATGAGACGTGGGATAAGTGTGGGGATTCCTGGAGTTTACGTACATTGAAAATTCTTAGTTGTATGTTGTACGTGCCTGGGTTTCGAACCCGGAACTCTCGGGGTATGGCGGCAATTCTTAACCACTAGGTTATGTCGGCTTTTTAAATTATTAAGTTAAAAAGCTAATTTTAATTTTTCAGATTGATATTAAGATTCAGATTGAAGTTTACACGATTCAGTAATAAGCCTAAAAAAAATTACCGCATATTTCTGCATATGAATTAACGTATTCTTCTTTTTAACTTTTTTATCACTTCCATTTATTTAATGTTCAAATAATATTTTATCTTTCTTTTTGTAATTTTCGTTAATAACCGGGGAATGAAATTTAGCTGTCATTTTTTTATATACTTGCATAAATAAATAATAAGTCCTACTATACAAAGAAAGATGTACGCACCTTTCATTGGCATGCATGCAAGCTTATTATTGTATAGTAATAAGATTATAGATGTAAGATTATATGTGTAATTCTGTTGGTGTTAATAAAAAAAAAAGATTTGGATTTATCCTTAACTGAACTAAAAATTTAAGTACAATTCAAGATATTCAAGAAATATTGTATTGTAGGTACTTAACTTAGGATCAGTCAGTTTATTTTTTTTATTTCAGTGCCTCTGTTATGAACTATATCAAACATTTCGAGTGACTAACAAAACAACCATCAGTCATTACCAGGCCGTCACGTCGTAATCGAAATCCTTGGGGAAATTGGAAACCGATTGGATAATCTCTCGCACCAAAATGACCTTTTGCCCCGTGCTTTTAGAGATGGTTTTAGCGTGGAATAAATTGTGATTTATGTTGTTTTCTATCACGATTGGAACGACACGTGCGCCGTGCGCAAAGTAAGCCGAGATCCTTTGGCAGCTGCGGCTCAATTGTGACGCCCGCAATGAGTCAGTGAGCGGTCCAGAAAAAATATTAGTGAATCGAACAAGTTGAATCATTCAAAAGTAAGCTTCCCGTATAATAATTATATATAATAAATAAATAAATATCTTTCGACAACTCACACACGGCCATCTGATCCCAAACTAGGCAGAGCTATGGTAATCAGACAACTGATAAACATACATAGTCAGTCAGGTTCACTTACCACTAGACCAACGGGCCAGTCAATTAGGAAGACGCATCGTATTGATGGATATCTTGATGGTTTCGCGGCACGACACACAACTTTACTTTGATGCAAGGCGTGTACTGTTGTATTCTGGACACTATACCATTAATACAAAACCGTACGAGATGTACGAAGAACATCCAGATACCCGTTTGGTCAGGCTTGAAAAAAATTAATGATATGAGGTATCTAACTTATATAGCTGGCAGATATCTCATAGGATTTTATGTACGTTTTAATGAGTTCCGTACAGTCTAGTAAAGGTTTCCAAGGGCAAGAGGGACCAGACGAGTCACCTAATTGCCCCCGACCATCAGGGAACGACTGCGGCCAGCTGGACTCAACAAATAGTTACTATTCGTCCCACCCGCTAAACAGCGGAACAACATCACCGGGAGACATTGGTCTCCTCGAGAATGCCCATACAAACAGGGTACCCTTGAGACCCGAATTCCCCACGCAACGTCCCTCTCCTTAGTAGATAGAGCCGTAACGTAGGAAGTCTTGTGTGATGTCATGGATCCATCGAACACAGAGAACCCTAGTGTTCCCACACTAGTGTGAGCGTAGAAAGCCTTATCATTTTTTAATTTCATTCTTTAAACCACAAGTGTCAGCGTGGTTTAGCTATAAATATAGAAACTTTATAAAACCCGCGACTTTAAGAAAACCTCAAAAAAGTAATTACTGCGCCTACTTATTTATAATAGAGAACTTTCCTATGAGTAAAAACACATCTCTGCTGCAACTTTAGGAATTTGGGTTTATGTAGATCCTAGGTGATGGTGCAGCATCCGGTCAAGGTAACTATGTTCTTGCAATATCATTGCAGAAACAGGGTGCCCAATTTAGAATCAATTGGAATCACGCTCACACCTTATCAACCAGAAAAGGACTGATTATCTTCAAACGGCTAATGTCTGCCGTATTTTTAATCAAAGATAATATAATAAAACTAAATTGAAATCGGTCCATCCGCTCGGGATCGACGATAGACAGACACACAGATGTGTGCATCTGTGTGTCTGTAAAACTTATAACATATTTTTGTCGGCGGTTAAAAACAGTCAACTTCTAAGGAAACATATTCGACTTCGCTTCAATGTGTCGTAAAATGTCAAAAGATAAACAAAGAGAGGTTTATTAATTGCATCGCTGATTCATACACGTGTCTTGTTTCTTCTTATTAGGTTCAGTTAGGATAACATTAAACATACCTTTATACAACGTGACATAAAAGGGATTATATTAGCTAATATGTGCGGTATAACTAAGGTGTATATAATCTACTGGTGGTAAGGTTCCATCGTATGACTTGACTGAATGCGACCACCTTCAGACTGGAGTCTACCTTCAATAGCGATTTATCGTGTTCCGATAGTGCGCTTGAGAGAGAGAGAGACCCTCCTTCTCATTCTTCCCATCCCATCCCTTTTACCTTCAAAGCGGGCGTAGCATAGCGACTCCTCTGCTGTTGCAAATTTTCCTAAGTGGCGGTAACTACTTACCATCGGGTACTGGCTACTGGCCTGCCTCTACGACTATGATAGTCATCCGTCTAGCAGAGGTATCGATTCACGATATAAATTAATAAAATCAATGCCCGAATCAATTAATAAAATTCCTTTAATTTTTTTTAAAGCTAAGCCATACAATGATTGAACAATGATATAATTGAATTTAGATGTGGTAACTGATTAGAATGAATAATTGCAACGCAATGACAAGTGATTATTAGGAATGATTTCCTTTTTACGTAAGTACGCCAGAAACACATTTATTGTATAAAATATTATGTCCAACTTTTTATTTAATATTTCGTTCAGAGCATTATTTTATGAGTTGAGTCACATATTTTATTTATACATCAATATAATTTTATTATTCTACTACACGTTTTATATCGGCTTATTGATTTATGTACAGTTGAACTGATAATATTGTGGTTAGTCGTCGTGGATAGAGCTCAAAATGGTATTTCATCCCCAATAATTATTACTTTAGAGCACCGAATTAGTAGATTATTGAATTAAAACGTATGTAAATTCAGTTGGGAGTCAGGTGAACGATTTCAATATATTTAATTAAATTTTACCGAATTTCGTGAACCGGTAAGTTTATATAAACACACAAAATAATGATTTCAATTCCACCTACGACCTGATGATTTATTTGCTGCCTTGCTTAAGATTACGTTGTAATTGGTTAGAACTATTTTGTAATTTGCTTTTATTTACATTTGCGGAAGGAATGTTTGGGCGAATAGGTTTGTCGAATATTATCTTTGATTTGGGTTAATGTAAAGTCAAAAAAATCATTAGAATAAAGCTCGTCAGTAGATAATAAGCAAAATAAACGTGTAATTGTAGTACAAGTTTTCATAGGTACACCTTAAAACCCTATAAAATTAAGTGATTTGCAAAATTGAAAAAAAAATATTTTTCTTAGAAATATCGAAACAATATCGACTAAAATACAATCAAAAGCTGGAAAGATGGAAATTAGGAAATTCCCGGCGTAGCAAATAAAATATTTTTTATTTAATTTAAGTTTATCAAATTCCTGTAAAAATCAAGGAATCCGAGAGAATTAACGTAAAGCTGGACACGACTAACCTTGACATATTCTTTTGGCAACAAACAACCTAAAATAATTATTTCTCAGGCTTTTCTATTATAGGCTTAAACAAGAGCTCTAAAAAGTAAAGGTGATATTTTTTAAGGGGGCGTGTTGGTAGTGATGATATTTTAGTTAGACCCTTTGGGATGTGTCTGTTGTAATACAGCCTAAAATAGAAGCATGCAGCCTACCTGATGATAACTGGCCACTGTCAATGTCAAATAATTTATTTAATATTTATTCGAATACATCGATTACATACAGAAAGTTAAAATGTAAGCAAAATGATGGACAAAAAGTAATGTTAGTATAGAAAAAGTTTCAGTTATTTTTTTAATATATACTTAATACATAAATAAAAACAAATACAAATTTAAACAAATATTTACAAATATACAAATGTAAATGTGAACGTTTTCAAATTATTCAGACGTCTGAAATTCCTTGAAAATTAGGGTAATTCCGTCCATTATTTGTTATTACTGAAATTAGAAATGGACAAAAGCCCTCTCTGAATTTTTTTACAAAAGCGTAGTAACGTGTAAGAACGTAAGTACTTTGCGCTCCTAAGGACTAAGTTAAAGTGCCCCTTGTGTAGCTAACGGCATTTTAACAGAATAAAATGGACGCTTCTACTATAAGGCTGAAATAGGCTTGACTATGATAAGTGATACCATCAAGTCAAGTCTATTATTAAAGCAGTTAAATTACGAGTAAGAACTATTACTGCTAGCTTAGTCATTAGGCTTTAATCTTCTACATTGGCCAAATGTGGAAAAATAATTCCTATAAGCTCTGTGTCACGAGACCGTATCTTGTCCTGAGGGCCACATATGCAACGTAAATCACCTGTTCATCGCCATCGCCATTTCCTAGCGATGTTTACCCTCACTGATAAAGCAAGTGATAATTTGCTACTTATAGACATGATTTAGACTGACCTATCACTGTTATGTAACACACACTAATACTAATCTTATACAATATATATTCTTCTATACGTGTATATATCATTGAACTCTTCCTGAACGACGGGACTGATACTAGATAAGTTTATGTTTATTTTAGTGAGTCAATTCAGGTTCATAATAAGCGGTACTGCGGTCGGGTTCCAGTGTATTTTTTTTATTAAATATGTGGCTAATAAAAGTATAAAACTTACTTCCAATGGTATAACACCACACGTAACGCAGACGTCAGCGACAGCCAGATGTGTCATCAGCAAATCCACTCTTGATCGTCTTCGCCGGGATTTAGCTAGAGTGGCGAGCACCACCAGGTTGCCTATAGCACCAACAGTCATCAACACCCCATAGGTGGTTAACACAGCTCCCTGATCCCGAGGCAGTACATCTTCGAAGGTTATGTTGAAACTTGGGGACTCCTCAAAGTAGTCCCAAAACTGTTTATCGATGTGTAACGTGGACGTCTCGATCGGTGAAAACGACATTATTATTTGTAGAAAATATTTGTTAAATTGTTAATTATATAAATATTGATGATTATTTAACACTAATATTTCACACCTTTGATTC
>DWNK01000428.1:0-11720 GCA_018250315.1 Hyalothyrus neleus pemphigargyra | reverse complement strand
ATAGCAAGTGATAATTACTCTGTAATACGCATATGATTTAGAAAAGTCAGAGATGCGCGCCTGTAATTTGAACCCGGACCCACCGGAGCGAGTGCTATGCCACTACGCTATCACTGCTATTTGTATAGTGTAATTAATGTTTATATATATTGTAAAATCAATTAAATTCTACTCTACTAATAATTCATAAGTAGCTTCTGCCAGTGACCTTGTTGACGTTAAAATATAAAGACGTCAATAGATGGCGCTAAATGCCTTATTTAATTAATTTATTTTAAAAGATGCCATCGAATTTATATAAAAATATGTTTTTATTAGACCAGCATGTAACTATGTAATTAATTCTAAGATGCTAAACTTCACCCAATTCTAGGTCAACTACCATCATGAAGTTTGATGAAAATGACGCTTCACATAGTAATAAAAGATTTTGCCTAAGAAATTAATGATATTACATTAATTTCGTAAGCAAAATCACTTACTACAATTACAAATTTATCTTCTGTACGTGAGTATAAATGCGTGATATTATTCTGTTTTAGTATCGTAGCGTGCTAGTTAGTAGTGTAGCAAAACCGTGAGGTTTACGTTTTATTTCATCCTCATCGAAGGTTAAAACATTGACTGTCATAAAAACCAACGAATAATGCAGCATAACGAGAGGAAACATGCTTTTGGAAATTCTTTAACATAAAACAGATTTTAATGAAAGAGACGAGCTACTTAATCTAATAAAGGTCAAATAATAAAATACGTACCTGACCTCCGAAGAATCCCTTCTTGGCTTTTAATTCCTTTTCAAATCTAGAGTAAAAGAAGTCAACAGTTTCCTCGAGGATCTCCTTCTTCAAAAATTCTTTCTTCAGCGGATCTTGTTCTTTAAAATAATGGAGAACCTCTGGAAGAATAAATAAATCATACATGACACGACACACATTTGCTGGTTGTAAGCTCCATAGCGACTTGTCGTATTCTGGTAGTACGTCTGAAAGCTATTTCTGTTCTCTCTCCCTCTTCCCACCTTTCCCATCCTATTGCGGTACCTTTGTCGCCGTCTCCTCGGGGCCTATGGGTTGGCTTCAAATCGTTGCTGCTTCTTGTGAGCTCGTCTACACGAGAACTGCACATTGTCTTGAAGGTATGCATCAATATGCATCGTAAATCCTATATTTCCCTTCAAAATCGGCGAGCATATGCAACTCCTTTGGTGTTGCAAATGTCGTAGGCGGTAGTGTCTTACCATCAAGTTACCCGCCTGCCTCACCGCCTAAGGCTTAAATATAAAAAAGTCAATTCATAAATATCTATGTTTTGGCCACGACCCACGGAGTAATATCATAATTCTGAACTATGTACTACGCTGCTTTAATTGTGATACTTACTAATCCAAAAGTCATAGATATTGTAAACCACAGCATCCAGGACAGCCTGATCCCAGGGGTCGGCTGGTAGGAGGTTGTGCTGACTGGCGACATAGCGGGCGATTGCAAGGGACTGGTTGAGGGTACGGTTTCCTTCCTCGTAAAGTGGCAGCTGACCGTAAGGAAGTGCTGGAAAATGTGAGAAAAATATAAGAATGATTTAAATATTGATAGCTAAAAATACTCAGTCAAAATTACGCAAAGTAGCTTTATTTTTTTATGTATAAGAAAAACGAAGAGGCGGGCGAAAAGGACTAAGAATGGAATGGGAAGGGTAGGAAGAGGTACTGTATCTGGCCTTACTAATCATGCGGTGTAAGTCTACCCTCGTATATCTTCAATTACGCATTAAACAGATTTTTGTACCTATTTAGGTGAAATAAATAAGTCCAATTTCGATATTGTTGCTACCGTCACAACTCGTATGCCGTATTCAAGTTAAATTAAAAAACTTGGCTACTTTCTGAAATGATTAAATTAAAAACTTGAGAGTGCGACAAAGTAACCAACCTATATGCAATTGTATTTGTTATTACATCTGTATTGTAGGTAATATTTAAATCTGTATTTTATTATAGAGTTTTCTTGCACGTGAAAAAGGGTTTTAATTTTCCCTGAAGCAGCATACACATTTTTCCAGCCTATACATGTCACTCACAGAAACCTCCTCCACTGAAAGTTAAATTCGGTTCAGTCAATTAACCTTTAGCAGACAGACAGAGAATAAAAGAAAAAAATTAGACCCTAAATCTATTTTTACCTATATCAAAGACAGATATTTCATTTTACATATACTTACAATCCTTAATCGATTTGATGGGCCAAGACGAAAGGTCGTATCTTACATCTTCGAACTTCTGTTTTCCGTAGTGCAATATATATCTTATTGATTCAGCTACGCCTTTTGTATCAAAATAGTGCAGTTTCTTTGCCATTTTGCTTTCGACCCGTCACTGAGTTTGCCAAATTATTTGCAAGAAAGGTTATTTTATACAGATTCAACTGGGTTAGGCCAGAGGCTCCAAACTTATTATTACAAAAGTATTCAATATTAACTTAATTTGTTTAACGTTTTCTTAATACATCATATTTTCACTATTACATGCTATTTTTTAGCAAAACTTATACTTCCTATTTATGCAGATGATGCATATGATTATTAGTATGTAATAATTAAACTTTCATGCACCTACTATCTTTAGGATTCAGGGTCTGTTCCTATCTTTATCTATTTGTAAACGTTATCCCATTCTCATCCAGATTCAGAAATTATATTTTTTAATATTAAATATACTTTTTTATACTTAAGGCAAATATGTGACTACTTTTTATTTAGAGGCCAGACAAATGTAAATGTTTTCTTATACGAATCGTCTTAAATGCGAACCCTATTTTAAGAACATCTGGATTTACCTATCAATAGAGAGTTTGTGTTTACTGTGATAAAAAACGATAACGTGTCAAAGGACAGAGATACTGTGTTTTGTTTGGATTACCATGCATATACATTAATTAAATTTGCTTATCATACTCAATGTACTTTAAGATTATCATTGTTTTTGATTACTTTCTACAGAATCAAAGTCATATGTACTTTACGATTATCATTCTTTATAATTACTTTGTATGGAATCATAGTCATCGTACAATATTAATGTTGTTAATATGAAAACTATGAAAAAACCTAGCTTATTATTATATCATAATAATTCTACCTATACATTTAACAAGCACTGGTGGCTCAATGAAAAATTACAAGCATACCTCTAAACCTCTGACTTCACTTTGTTTGTTTGTTTGAAATGTACAAACATTTCAAACGGTAAACGGATGTGAGCTAGTACTATGGGTCCTAACGATATCAATTTTGGTAACCTGTTACTTCAACAATATTTATGGCAAGAATAAACTAACAAAAAGTTATCTTCACCTGATGCTACTCTTCCATCTGGAGACCGCATGATACCCAGGATAAGTCCTCGGCAACTTACTGCAGAGGTGTCGTGTTTGGGTTCATATGGTATCAAATAATAGAGAATCGGTAAAAGTCAAAAAGTAAATAGCCTGGACTTCCCTATAAAAGTCAAAGAACAATAAAATTCGACCCCTAACGAAGAGTACCCTGAACTATCCCCACAGTTGGAGTAAGTAATCGTTAAAACAAACTCGCTAACCCGAACTTGCTCCGATTAAAAGTTTCGGTTCAAAGACGTGAGTGCTAAGTTTTAATGGCGGTCGTTTAGACCCAAATTAGTGTGCTTTGGCTTAGAACTGTTAATCAAGCGTTATTTTCTTAATGCATATGCTCGTTACAAGTGTTTATAAACGTTGGAATTTAAGCTTAAGAGAGGCTAGAAAGAGAAAGAGGCTAAGGTATTCAGAAATAGAGATAGAGATAGAGCTCTTCAAAAGTGGCAAGAAGAGCTCTCCTTCAAAGATGGCGATGCATTGGCGACTTTTCTGATGTTGCAAATGTTTATTATTATTAGATTAAACCTAATTGCATGAATCTATTGCGTCATTAAAATAAATGTTGCTTGTTTTAAGTTTTAATAATATTCGCAATATTTTTCTTAGATATTTTTATATGAAATGAATCAAAACTGAACAGTTAAAATATTATTTATAAAATTATGTGCCTTTTATACAACCCATATAACACAAAATAAACAAAATCTACTAGAAAAAAAGTGCGAAAGAACATGAAAGTAACACATCTTTGACGACCATGAAAGGGAAAAATACCTGATTAATGGATATGGAGGGGAGTGATATGGCCGTCTCATTGTCGATTTAATTATGTATAATATTCGTAATTTAACACTAAAAAACACAACATTTAACTTATTTAACACTTAAATCACTCACAATCACAATTGTTCCTCTGTTACCTTCCTCTTATGGTACTTTCTCTCTCTCTCTTATGATATTATTACGATAATAGCTTTCCGCCTACAGCTTCGCCCGCGTGAATTAATTGTTTTTTACTATTCATATTGACCTAACGGGTAGGATTTTTGAAAAAAAACTACGTTCATCGTCATACTTCAAACAATAATGTAAATAAATTTCATTACATTCAATTCAGTAGTTTGACCGTGAAAGCGTAACAGACATACAGACAGAGTTACTTTCGCATTTATAATATTAGTATGATTTTCGCATTTCGCATCACTCGATATACTACCGAAAATAAGCTATTATCTAATGCATAAAATTGCTTATTCCTGTCACTCATCTCAAATACGAGACTTGCCATCACCCTATCGAAAATACAATATATAAAATACAAGCCTTAAAACATCAACACGAGACTCATAAAATAAGACTAGAACGAACTATCCTCCTAACTGGAACAACTCAACTTGAGCCCGTACGACCAGCTCGGGGGCTGAGCAGAGTACCCCAACTTCTCCGCTTCCTCGTTAACTTCGTAAGGATGCTTGAACACTTTCAGAAGCAGACGTACCTGAAAACATTCACCGTCGCATAAACTATGATGCTATATTATGTATGTTTGGATTAGTATAACTGTATTAGATCAAGTTGAGTGGAAGTTAGGCTAACCCTTCCTACGTCAAGTATTAAGTTAACGTAATAACGGAAGCGTTGGTAAGTTAAGCAAGGGCAGATAAAATCTTACCCAAGACTAACCTGACAGGGCAAATGCTTGCGTCGCGAATCAATCAGGGTTCTCGACATGTTACTACGAGCCAGATTCTCTCTTCCCATCCATCCTGTTGCGGTGCCTTTGACTTCGTATCATCGGAACCTGTGGGTTCTCAAAGCGTGACTGCTCTCTGAGCTCGTTTCACGAGACTCGCAAAGTCCGGGACGGGCAGTGTGGGCATGCTTCTCAATACAATCATCTTTCCATTGAAGGCGGGTAACATAGCGCCTACTATGCTATGGCGAATGTTCGTAGGCGGCGGTGACTACTTACCATCGGGTAACCTATCGCCACTTCGCTAGGCTATATACATAACAGAATGTACCTTATCGAAGTCATTCTTTTCAGCATCGGCGATAGCCTCTTGCAATATCCAGTTGCGCGGCACGTACACAGGGTTCACGCGCAACATCCGCGTGAACCGTGCCTCCTCCGTCACTGCAAAAGTATATTAGTATAGTCAGAGCCAGAGACTACCTTCAATAGCGGTTTGTCGTATTTTGGTAGTGTGTCTAGCCTGAGAGCCAGGTAGACACGTCTGAAGGTGCTCGCTAGCCAGCCAGGTCACACGATGAGACTACCACCGGCATGATCGCTTACCACTTTCTTGTTGGAGGCGGTCTCTGTACCGCTGCAGCCAGTCGGGCCAGCGCGACGCCTTCACCAGTTTGCTCAGGGACCAGTGGGATTCCACTTCAGACTCTTGGTCCAATTTGTCTGCGTTTACCTGAAAATGTACAAACCTTGTAACAAAGCTTGCCGGTGGGAAGGTCCCTGACTGGCTGGCGACCACCCTCAGGCCGGAGTCTACTGTCAATATCGACTTGTCGTGTTCCAGTGCGCCCGAGAGCCAAGTCCCTCTTCCCACTCTTCTTATCCTTCCTATCCCATCCCATACCCTCAAAACCAGGGTAGCATTGGCGACTCATCTGATGTTGCAAATGTTCATAGCCGGAGATGATTGACTACCATCAGGTATCTCGCCAGCCGCTTCATTTGGCTTATACAAATAAAAATGTAAACATGTAAAAATAGAAACACCTTGTGGACCATAAAGATATTTATTATGTCCATCAGTCGAAATTCAACTGTAATATAAATCTCTCATTATGTGTGTAACATCTGCAGTTAGAATGTTCAGGACAATATTTTTCGATATTAACAGGATGGCCACTTTCCCTGACTTTTATATTTTTTTGGCTTTGTGTCTGTCTGTCTATCTGTCTGTTTGTTACCGCATCACCAAAAACCACTTGACGAATTATGGTAAAATTTGATATGGTGGTAACTAATTATCGGGGTTAATAAAATATAGACTACTTTTTGGAACGGAAGAATTGATAATTAGTGAAAATACATAAGAAAAATTATATATACCTCTGCCAGTTGTCGGAACGTAGCTGTGAAGTCTGCCATCGTGTCTTGCATCATTTCAAACAGATCTCTGATGAGAGCTATGTCGTCATCCCTTCTTTCTTGTAAGCCCAGCTTTAGGAGGTAAGCTTTCCTGTGAATGGGACATAATTTTAATATCTATACAAATAAATAAGATTGAAGTGTCTATTTGTAATATCAAAATAACAGCTTTTTACTCAACGCATATGAAAGTATATACGGTACCTATAACAAAAATCCAATTATTAAATTTGTTGTCTGTCTGTTTGTTCCAGCTAATCTTCGAAACGGCTGGACCGATTTTGACGGGACTTTCACTGTCATAGCTGATGTTCTAAGGAGTAATTTTTTCCTGAAATTAAAGCGGGTGAAACCGCGGGGCACAGCTAATAGGTAATATAATATACATTATTGACACCTTTTTAATATAAACTGTAACACTGATATTTTAAGAGGAACATCTTTATTAATTAAACATCGCTTTTATTAAAAAAAATTATGCTATTGAACTAGCAAACTGATGGTGAGTGGTCACCGCCACCCACAGATCTATGTCTATCTGGAGACGATCACAAATGACTTTCTACTCCTGAGGACTGAAATGGTTGGTAATGTATGTGCCGGTATAATAACAAGAATAAAAAATTTAGATACACTTATTAATATAATGTGAACATATTTGGAGGACTTACATAATTTTATCCTTGACATATTGATCTAATGTCGCTCGTATTTCCTTAATCTTTGCCATCTGATGTTCGGAGAGAAGCGGGACCAGCGCTTCCGCAAACTTCTCCAGATTCCATAACATTATCTGAAAAAAACATACCAATATTTATCAGGGTGTCCAAAGCTAAAGCTAAATTCAAAAATATATCCCTGATTATTCCTTTCAAATTTCCCTGACCAATTTTGTACCATTTAAGAGTTAAGTCAAATTTCCCTGACCAATTTTGTTCTATCATATTCATTTAAGAGTAAAAATTTAAATTTTTTTTTCAAAATATAGGTTATTTTACAATTTCGGGAAATGAAAAGTGTAAAATCTAATTTTTTCATGACTTTCCCTGACTCTTCCTCGATTTCACTGACTTTCCCTGACTCTTCCTCGATTTCACTGACTTTCCCTGATCACTTTGAGGCTTTCTGACTTTTCAGAACGTTGACACCTGTCTATATTAAATTTCATAACAATCAGTCCAGCAGTTTGTAGAAGAAAGTGTAACAGACAAAAAGACACAGTTACTTTTGTATTTATAATATTATATAGTAAATATAGTAATATAGTATACAGTATGGAAGCATGGATATACTCACGTCCGGCTGCCTGTTGAACGCATACCGGCCGCTGTCATCCGAGGAGTTGGGCACGTAGTGCTGGCTGTAGTGCTCCACGAACCCGTACGGCCCGTAGTCGATGGTGAGCCCCAGCAACGACACGTTGTCCGTGTTCAGCACGCCGTGCGTGAAACCCAACGCTGGAAAACAGGTCACGATACTCTTTGAGAGTCTGTCAGTCACCGCTGATAAGGTCCATCGTGTGACCTGACTTGCTAGCGACCACACTCATGCTGAAGTCTACCGTCAATAGCGACTTGTCGTGTTCCGGTAGCGCGCCCGAAAGCCTCTCCGCCCGAAGTACTCTCCCTCATCCCACCCTTGCCATAATTTCCATCCTTTTTCCCTATAAAGCATTTGCGAGTTCTTCGGTGTTGCTTATCTTAGTATCTTTTTTTTTTAAATAAGACCACTGGTCCACTGGACCATCAGGCGGGAGTCTACCGTCTATCGGCTATTCAAGGGAACCAACAAATGATTATAAAATGGGTATTACTTTTGCTGTATGTATCATACCTTTAACTTTTATAATATACTTTATTAAATAATATATAGTTACCTTGCCACGTAGCCACCATATCCAGGTTGCTGTGTGCTATCTCAGAGAACCATTTCACGTATCTGTCCTCGTCCATTGCATCGATTTTTGGGAAATGGTGCTGAAAAGTTATTTGAAATTAGTACATATAATGTTGTTTACAATTTTAAGGTAATCCCTTAGTCCTAGATCTACATAACAATCATTCCTTTTGGGTTCTCAGCTTAGGAAATAACTCAACAATTTATTACTGATGTAATATAATGATACAAGTAGTACAAAAAGTTTGATTCAAGATTGTTAATATCCATGGACAATGATTTTCACTGTGAAGCTTACGTTACCCCGTACCTCAATAACAAAGTCAGCCAGGGTCCTCATGAGGTCGGGCTCGTGCCTCCGCAGCAGGATCTCGAACGAGCCGAGGCGGTACCAGGCGGGCGCCAGGCGCAGCACTACGGCCGCTCTCTCTTGTCGCGCGCGGCCGCTGTACGTCTTGTCTCGCCACACCGTCGGTATATCGCTCGCTGCCATCATAAAATAATATATATAATAAAATAAAAATTAATTGCTACTCAATCTCTTCTAATATTTATTTTACGTTCTCTTTTATTTTATGTGAATTGAGATAATGAATATAATAATAATAAAGCTAAATTTAATTATAGTTATGCACAACATATTGCTTTTAAACAGTTTTTCCTGATAAAATTGATATTAAATAAATACGTATTTAATGTTACTATTAAAGTGTACAGTATGTCTTACCCACCAACGCTGCGGCCCTCGTGGTGGGTATCCCCAGATGGTGGCAGGCCTCGGAGGCCAGCATCTCGCGCACGGAGGAGCGTAGCACGGCGCGCCCGTCGCCGAAGCGGGAGTACGGGGTCTCCCCGGACCCTTTGAGCTGGGGTTGCCAGGTTTCACCTTTACTGGATATACATTTTTTATTATTAGATTTTAGAAATGGAACTTTTGGGTGCACTGAGAATATTCATATTCTCAGAGCACACAGAAAAGTCCTTTCAAACTTCATACCACAGCATATGCATATGACACTTAATTTACAGTTGACATTTGTATGACATATTCGTATACACTTATATTCGTGTTCATCCATATCAACATGAAAAAAATCGTCTTCACTTATTTTTAGAGGGTCTTTAGTATTTCTAAATTGCTTTAATTACATATGGATAGGCAATAAATGTATGTTAATATTATTTAATTACAACAGTAATCAATTATTTGTCACATTTACAATTAAAAATAGTAACTTTCTGTGTCATTGCAAAATACTAATCATTAATTACAAAACTGGTCGCGTGATTAACGTAATGTGGAGTTTGTTGCATGGCGCTGATTTAGTATGAAAGCTGTAATCCTTATATGTACCCATGGATTTTGACCCTGTTAATACATTATTATTAATATCCATAACAGATGCCGCTGTTTTATCTGAATATCACAAATATAAGTTTTGCCAAATTATGTTACAAACTCTCTCCATATATGGTTTATAATTTTTTATTTAAATTACCTATTAAGATACTCTCCCAAAATATGAGCCCTGCCGTCTCCGAGCTGGTCAGCCCAGTACCCAAACTGGTAGCCACCATACCTGAAAGTATAGAGTAAGAATATGATAGAACATAATTATTTTCAAACCGTTCCCTTAGACATCTGTTATTCTTCAAGACAAAGAACATTTATCAATGAATCTGACCAAAATGTGGAAACTTTTCACATTATTTATTGCACTATTTTGTGTATTATTTAAGAGGGAACACTTAATAACTTTTTCTTATTATGTATATTGTATAGGTACAAAAAACTGAATACAATTTATCCCCATCATTTTCTTCTGCTGGCTAATGACCACCCTTCATAGCCACTTCATAGTCTACTGGTAGTAATGATTTTTTTCCAATATAGTGTTTGAGATTCCTCCTTCCCCCCATTCCCATCCTGTTGATGTGGCTCTATCGAGATATCCTCGTGGCATGTGGGTTCTCAAAGCTCTGCTCCTTCCTGTGACCTCGGCCATAGCTTGTGCCAAATGGAGTGAATATGCATCGTAAGTCCCATCATGTCTCTTAAAGCGACTAAAGTAATTTTTTCCTGAAATTAAAGCAATGCTAGTTAAAAATAAAATACATCACCTACCTATGTGAAACACTTAAACCACCTTCAGGCAGATATGCACCGGCCACAAAATCAATAAACTCTTTGCTCTCCGCCACCTTAGGGTCTAGATCCAGGATATCTGCCATGGCTTCTTCCGATGCACAGACCAGGCGCAGCGGGCCTGTTATCGGCTCTGTTGGTACCTGTTATAACAGTTTCTGATGAAAAATAAAATACATACAGCAGAACAGAGAGCCTCCTCCTTTTTTGTAGTCGGTTTAAAATAAAATATGCATAACAAAAATATACCAACATTATCTTAATCTTACATTACACTTCAGTAATACATTTTCAATCTCACAATTAATTAAACAACCTGTATTTGTGGTCAGAATGAGGATAAGCCATAGTTATTATTGGATTCTCTGGGATCATGGGATTATCGGTGAAACCTAGCAGTGCACTAAAAGTTGCACACTGAATGGAACTTGCACTAAGCTAGGTTTCACAGATTCAAAGATTAAGCAAATGATAATACTATCTAATACACATAGCATGAGAAACAATTCGAACCTATATTCCTGGACAAGCCCCAATTGAAATCATATTTAATAAATAAGGTCATAATACATATAACATAACAATAACCTCAGAAAACACAGCATTCTTTACAGCCACCGGCTGGTTATACTCCGGATTGCAGTTGATCGGCAGCTTGGAGTAACTCGGAGGTTGGTGGAATTTCCACTCCTTGAAATCACTTATTAATTTCTTGTTCAACATCGCAACTTTCTGATCTTGTAAAAGCGCGGCAAAAACGAAAAATGAACGTCTCATGGACATATGCAGTAGCTTAGATTCTGCGCTCAAAATATATTGTTAACAGCATGACTATTTACCGGACATTAATTTATTATCAATATAAACTCAATATAGGTATAATTTTATCATTCTAATAATATTTACCATAATGTAAAACTAGATACAGATGTCAATTGTCAAATGTCAATGTCATTGTCACATCTTCCATAATGTTGTCTTTATATTCAATGTAGGTCACAGATCATAAAACACTTATATTATCTCATATAGGTACTCTGTGTCCATAATAATGTAGATTGTAGAATGTACTATGATTATAGATGATCATGATACTCAATTACACTACTATTGTATGTGATTATCCTTTTTATTCTTTGACCATATAAGTTCTTCCTAATTAGGTAGTATT
>DWNK01000427.1:0-11726 GCA_018250315.1 Hyalothyrus neleus pemphigargyra | reverse complement strand
CCTCATCAAATTCCCCCCCAAATTTCTATTATCAATATCCTGGTTTAGTGGGTCACAATTATGGAAACCCTAAGTTTTTCCGTCGAAGGATTCTACATTAAGTTTCCGTACGTTTACCAGTTTCCTAATCAGGAAAATGTTTCTAGAACTCAATAGAGGTTATTTGTTCTGTGTCAGAGCTGTTTCCGTATCTCATATCTTCACGTGTGGTGTGAATTAATTTACCTACATCTAACACCTACTTCATTTATTTTATGTAAAATGCATTTTCCATGCCATATAGATACGCTTTTTTACTTTTCCATGCGTCTGTCTGTAAATTTTTATTAAGTAACATTTTGTATTTTTAATTTTATGTTGCTGCTAAAATCAAAAGATATACGTCTAAAAGAGATATACAGGGTGTAATCGTTAAGTTTACCCAGGCGATTATAAAGAAAATATAAGAGATATCAAAAACCTTTCAACTGATATTGAAAGTACATTATATAATGATTAAAAACATACCACTAAGTTCATAAAAATGAAATTAGATTTATGCAAAGTTTTAATGCTAAGCTTCCCCATACATTTAGCATGGTGTTTCTAAAGGTTAAAGTTTCCCTATTTTAGAGCTACTGCTAATTTATATTTATATTCAATTAACTAACTATATAGTATGGGAACGCTTAGCATACTTATTTTGCAAATTTCTAATTTTATTATTCTTCAGTTATCAATATTTAGGTTCTTATTGGAAAATTTTATTTTAATATTAGTTTAAAGGTTTTTGGTTTCACTTATATTGACTTTATAATCGCTTTGCTACACTTAACGATTACGCCCTGTATATCCGAATCTGATATCACCAGCAATCTTGAATTCGTAAACAAGCTAAGCAAAGCGACAGAATGCCTTTACCTCAAAGTCGCAAGTCACGGGCGAAACACTCGTCAGTAATTACATAAATAATTATGAAAAACATACCTACATATAATTATTTATACACGAGTTTCAACTTTAAACCTCTTAAAATGATCTTGAAACGTTTAGTAGCGTTTTCCGCTCACGTCATCAACTACATCTATGTAAATAAAACCGAAGTATAATAAAAATTTGGAAATAATTGTAAAGTATCTGTGATTTGCTGGTGGTAAGGTCCCATCGTGGGAGCTGACTGGCTAACAACCCTCAAGCCAGAGTCTACTATTAATAGAATGAAAGAAAGAAATAAATCCTTTAATCTAAGCGACATGCAAATGCGTTGTGTTCCGGAAGTGACCTGAGAGATTCTCCCCATTCCCAGATCCGTTCAGGTTGTCTGCTGTGGCATTGTAGCTACAATGCCACAGACAGACACACACGTATACACATAGATACACACATGCACAGATACGTCAAAATTATAACTCCCCTGTTTTTGTCAGGGGTTAAAAATAAAATAAAGTAACAAAGTAAACGGGATCCTCATACAAGGCGTTTGTTTCACAGCATTTTAAAAATATCTTTACTGCTAAATATTGTACGTTGGTACTTAATATGTGAGTTCGACTTACACTTAGTCGGTTTTTGTTGGCTGTTAGTTGACTACAAAATAATAATAGACAGCTAAAGTCTATCAAAGTGCGGAAGAAAATATCCAAATATAATATGGAAATATGTAAAATCTTCCAAAATTATGATGATTATCTAAGAAAAAATAACGAATCCAAAATAAATTCTCATATATAAATAAGTGTCCATACAAATATAGCCTTGAGGATATTGAATAAGCAATTGAAAAAAAGTCGGGGACGATTTGTGCAATTAGAACCAAGTATAATATTGCCTTTAACGCTTTTTGCTCGTTATTTCTTAATTCATTCTGCTTGATTTGCGTGTGAATATTTAAATGGCAAAAAATCAATTTAAAATTTAGACATGAATAAAATTAAATATAGACAAAAAAAATATTTTAGCGATGAAATTTGAAATCAAGGGCGACTTGACTTAACTTTAGTGAAATTGTTGAGTTAAAATTCTTTTATTCAAAGTATGCGTAAAAGAGTCTTTCAAAGTAAACTCTACATATACAATATTATACAGGATACAATTTTTAGTGTATCGATAGGTCAGCGGTCCAATACAAAACTGTAATGTAAAAGAATCCAAAACGCCACATATTTTATAATTCTTTACATAAATAAGTCGTTTCGTTGTTATTCAGCAAAATGTTTGTAGTGGTCTGTTAGCTTACAGTAAAAAACCCTATGTGTCACTCCCATAATTTTGACGAATCCAAAGAATAAACAAATATATGCATCAAAATTTCGTCCTTATTTTCGAAAGATAGCTGCTATACCAAATGAATTGATTTGAACTTTCTACTTAAATATAACTTTGTAATTTTACAGAATTCTAGAAAATAATTTTCCGGGACATAAAATATATTATGTTATGCGTATTTGTTTAACATAAAAACGTGAATGTGTAATTCTGTTTATTTCAATAAGGAAATAAGCTATGGTGACAATTTGTTGAGCAAATAAGAGATATACCGTGGTGTGTATTAATAAACGTTGTAAGATGGATTCTTATAATAGGTATTTAAGTGGTTTTCTGTGTTAAAATAATAGAATTGTAGTTAATTTGTATTATTAATTATAATATCTATTTATTCTTTTATTTAAAAAAATTGCATACCTCAAGGTAAAGGTAAAAAATACCTAAAGGTAAATATGGCAAACTAAATGATTTTGTATTTTGATTTTTAAAATCATATTAAATATACTAGACGGAGTATTATTAGTATGCATGAGTGTTTAAGAAACTTTGAACGCGATGGGAAAAATTTTCAATTTAAGACACCATATCAAAAATAATAAATATGTGTCTAAGTAATTATCAAAGAAAACAACGACTATGTGATTATTAATTATTAACTAACTTAGTATAATTTAAAACAATTACAGGCACACTTAATTTCGGATGGCCTGAATTATTGCGAACCTAAATCAAAACAAACAATTAAATAAAAAAGCTAAAAAATTAGAAAAATATTTGAATTTCATATTTTTTCGATTCTTTTACTATTAATATTAAAAATATTTAAATAAACCATATTTTTTGCTATGCGTTTAATACGCGGATCTGTTAACTGAAAAATTTACGTATTGTGACGTAGTAATAAACAAACATTGATTTAAGTCGTAACGTAATTTAACATTAATTACGGTTTTGGCTAAGAAGATAAAATTGGAAAATTAATAAAACCCAACAAACAACCTAAAAAGTCTTCCATTTCATTATTTCAGTTTCCGGTTCCATCATTTTTATGTATGAGCCTAACGAAAGAAGGAGGGCTGCCTGATGGTTAGTAGTCTTTAAAAGGAAAGATGGGATTTACGATGCATATCCACGCTTCCCGTGACAAGGTGCATGTCTATTCGCTAGGTTTGTACTCGTACATAAAAAATTGTGTTCGGCATTCTTTTGGTAAGGAACCTTAAAAATGAGAACACAAGTTTCACCAACCTGAGATTCTTCACCATTCGGTTCTCGCTGGGGAGATCCAGGAAGTCGAGAAGGAATCGCAGGCGGTCCACGATCTCCTTGGTCTCCATTCCGAAGATCCAGCCGAAGTACATCATGGTCTCCTTTATCGTGAACTCGCCGTACAGAGCTATCTCCTGCGGCATGTAACCCACTCGCTTCCCGGGGACACCAGATCCTGCAAGGGAAGATTCGAATTGGTTTCTTGGTCTTACGCTTGGTTATTGTAGACTAATTTCTAGACCAACCTACCTTTACTCTTTTTTTAAAAATAAAGCAGTCTATGTTCATCGTCATACTTCAAACTATCTCCACATTACAATTTCATGACATTCGGTCCAGCAGTTTGGCCAAGAAATCATAACAGACAGACATACAGAGTTACTTTCGCATTTATAATATTAGAATGGATTGTTCGGTGGTATGGAACCCACGGCGTGTGAGACCGAGTCTCACTTCGCTTTTTAGTTTTATCTTATTTTAAGGCAAGCGAAGCCATGAGCGGAAATTGAAGGTGAGTAATGTATGTTTTTTATAAATAGTAAGACCCTTACCTTATTAATAATGAACGGAATCAAAGCTATAATTTGAGTACTACAATTATTATTTAATATCAATAGTTTCAGTTTATTTATTTTGTTTTGATTCAAAGGACAAATATTATCTTCTGACCTATTTATTGCAATTGCAAAGAATACGATGAAGATACTCAGTAAGTAAAAATGTGTATGCTAAAACGTTATTACAAACCCTAATTGGGGTTTGATACTTAAAGCAAAATTTCGATAACTTTATCTAACCAAAACACAGCCATGTCGTCATTATCAGGCTGTTGGTAAGGTCCCATTGTGCGACCTAATTAGCAGAGTCAACCAGCAAAAACGACTTGACATGTTTCGATATTGCGTGTGAGAGCCAGATTCCCTCTTTTCACCCTTCTCATCCTGTTGATATTCCTCTATCGGCGTACCCTCGGGTGGTACGCCGTGCATTGCTGCTTCCTGTGAACTCGGCGTCACGAGATCATTCCTTTCAAAACCGGTGAGCATTTGCGATTCCTCAAATATTTCAAATGTCCATAGGCAGCGATGACTATTTACCGTCAGGTACACATACAAATCCCGTAACTTTGGCCGAAAGTAGCATCATGAGTAACCCTGCATGCTATGCTATAATTTAGCGTATTCACAACGTACGTGACGAATATCATTAAAATTAGCATACAGTTTAATCCCACAGAACAGCTGCCAGATACAAATTGTATGAGATTATATAGATTAGGGTTCATTAGCAACGGTGAAATATGCTCTAAATATCTTAATTCTAAGTAGAATTACAATTTAGAAGTTACACATACAATCAAATTTGAACGTGGTCTGATGTATGCCTATTGTGATAGAAATCTTTGTGGTTCATTACACATTATGTATTGAACTTTTACGGTTATGTTTTGCCTTATAGCATCAGTGTTTGTCATGCACCACCGATTATAAACATTTGCAACACCAGAGGAGTCGCCAATGCTGCAAAAGATGGGATTTACAGCGCTATATTCATGTGATAATAATTAATTTGACACATGATTTGGAAAGACCCATTATTTAGGAGCGACTGCAAGTTTTCAATTTGAATTTTTCAATTAAAATGAAATATTCTATATTTATTTTTGTATAACATACATGTTTTTATTTTAACTATATGCTTATTTATATTTTTTTTCAGGTTGATACGTTAGCCGCATGGATTATAGAATAACTTGCCACATCTAGTTGCGTAGTAATTTTTTGAGTAAAATGTACATTTCAATGTTCCCTACTCTTATATTCTAAGTCAGACAATGAGCTTGAGCTGGAAGCAGACATCTTTAATATTTTTTATTCTAGTTTATAAAAAATTAATTAACATTTTCTGGAAAAACTTGTTTTAATACTCGTGAAAAATCTAGACGGAATACATTAATAAAATGTAAAATGAGCTAGCTGTTTTCTTTCCTTCTGAATATCTTAACCTAAATAAATATTTAAGAAATTGCACAAAGGTTTACAAGATGAGACAATAGCTATTATTCTAGACTTAATTAAGCTTATTGTGTTGATATCTAATAAAGACAGAACAATGATGGAATAGAATGATATTTATAATTGCTGTAAGATACAATAGACGTACTCATGTGCTTTGTTTTAGTCTATATATTGTGTTTATAAACTGTTCTGATTTAAATGTCTCAGTGTTAGAGAAACAAATGTGATCCTTTGTAGGGCTTGTATGGATATATTAACACGTGAGGGCCTGTTTAAGACAAGCCAAAATCGGTCTTGGTTTCGTATTACCTACAAACTTCGTAGTGATTCGCACCGTACGTATCTGAAGGGAAGATGCCGAACGTCGTTAAATGGACGCAATCTACAGTAAACCCCTCACCCCACTCCCCTTTTTTCGTCGGTAACTAAAAATGCTAGAAGATAAACTTCTTTTATTAAAGTTATATTTAGTTCACGAAGCATTCCATTCTGCTTGCTTGTGCATTCAGAATTATAATGTTGTAAACTTTACAGAACCCGCAATTCCTTCCATCCCTTCTATCTTAAACTCAAACGGAATTATCAACTAAGACTATTTGATTTCGGAACTTTTCTTACAACTGTGCTTTAGTTTGAACATTTTATAAGAATAATTTTCCACCACCACAACCACCATCTTTTAGAAAACTATGATTGTAAAGGAACGTTGTGTTTTAACATTAGAATGATTTTATTTAGGCTCCAACGTAAGCTAGTTTCAGTGAGAGAGCTTAGAGAGAAAGGCCATTTTTTCGTCGCCACCAAAAATCTAATATATTTTTATTCGAATATTTGTTATTGTGACTGTAAGGTTCGGAGAAAGGCCTTTTTTTTTTCGTCGCCACCTCAATCGAATACTATTATTCGAATAACTTTATTGGAATAATTGTATTTAATGTATTTAAATGTTTTTCGAATATATTTTATCTTGCATCAATTCATTCGATTGTTATTCAAATATTTTTTGTTAACAACGAATAATTCGTTATTCGAATACCCGATTGTTCGATATTCGAATTATTCGTTTATATTTCAATTCGAAGAATCACCCATCGCTATTTTAAACTTGTCTTGCCTTTTTGACTTTTTACTCTTCCAATATCATAAAGAGTGCACAAAATTCCCACGACAGTAACCGATTTCTATCCACACCTCGACTTACTGCTAGTTACTTTGTAATCAATTCAGATAGCCGGCGATATTGGCAATGGCGTGCTGGATCCAGGACTTCTCGTGGGGTTTCATCTAAGCCGGGACGATTTGTTTTCATTTTTATCAGAAAGCCAATTTGAGTTTAGAAGAAAATGGACCTATATTTTATGAAAAATGTATACGCACGGCCAGTTAATAATTGTTTTCACAAAATAATAATTAATAAATAAAAATGATTAATAAAATAATAATCAGTTTATTATTATTAATAATTTACCATGTAAATAAACTATTATTTCCATGGTCCACTTGACTGTTGGATAGTTCCAACAGTATCATTATTCAACAGTATTTTATTATGAAGTCGGTTGATTATTTTATTCTGTTTTTAATAAGTTATAGTCTCTGTATTCGTAATCCTACTTTTAGATGTAGGATAATGCCGTTCGGGATTATCCAGGAATATAATGCGTACAAACTTAAATGCGTAGTAGAATAGTATAGAAGTACATATTATTCAACTACCATGCAAATTTTGTATTTTAATAAATTATTATATATTTTTTGTATGAAAATCAATTTGGTTTCTGCTGTGGATTCTAAACTTTAATTTTAAAACAGAAAGTTTGTATCTATATTACGCTGAGGCGTTCTGTATCGCATTTCCATAGACCTATAATATTTTAATATATAATGATATTTTACGAGACCTAATCGAGAGTATCTATATCCGAACTCAAAAAAATGTACATTTTTTTGAGTTCGGTAGCGGTAGTTTCGGAGTTCTGAGGTAACAGACATTAAAAACAACATTCACACCTTAATAACCTAGTAGTAATAAAAACAGTATACATAGTATGCTTTAATAAATTATACCTATATTGGCTCTGTATTTTCTTCCTATTTATCTCCTATATATATATATGATCATGATATACGTGTGTGTGTATATGTGCACCTGTACCCTACATTGTTCCATAATATTTACTTTCCACCATCGGTTGACTGGAAGAGATCGCTAACAGCGATAAGACCACCCATTGGTTATACCACTTTTTTGTTTCTTTGTATTGTATTCTTTGTGTATTTTCTGGTGTACAATAGTTTTGTATTGTATTGTATTGTATGTGCGACTATAATATCTTCGCAATTTCGTACAGATTCTTCTAATGTATAATGTAGGTAGTAAGTATTTAAATTACGTATTTAAAATGAATTGCAAATGTCACAATTTTATGAATACTTTCAATAAATTTTCCGTTATTAACTTCTAGTTTTGAGAAAATTAATAAAGAACGTGAGTCGCCTCCAAATTCCTATGGAGAACGGCTGCGGCATGACGATTTCCTCTTTCAGTACCGGCTGTTGTAAAATTTATTATATTTTATGAATTATGGCGGTGGAATAGGACTTTAAGAACGATTATTAAACTGAAAATTGCATAAGATTGTAATCCATTAAGCCTATATTATATCCCATTCATCCATGTTTTTAGAGGTCCACTATTGGACATTCAATTATAAGCATTTCCTAATTTTCGCCATTTCAGGCCCTGGGGCCTACTCTGTTAATACAAAACCCGATGTTTCAGGATAAGTTTTAGACAAATCCTGCTACGAGGTACTTTCGGTTATCTGCTTTTGTCGAACTGATAAAAAATGGATGATAGTACCCATCTCTCAGATAATCTCTTAGATCTTTAATTTTTCGGCCAGCCTATCCTTAACGGACGTTGTGTAAAAAAATGGTTGTGTTGATTGTTGTGTGTTTGTATTACAAACATCGTAAGTTATTCCATCCGTTATACTTTTGTTACCTTGAAGCAACTCGCTTTAGAGATGGGAGTTGTTTTTTACTCGTCAAGTAAAACAATAAAGCATCGAGGGTCTTCGGCAAACAAAACAGTGAGTCAGATATTAGGTTATTTGAAGCGGTAGCATACCGGTTTCTGTTTATTGGAAAAGTTCTTAAAAGTTCAAAACAAACAACTGAGCTTCGTTTTAACAAACTCTGAAACGAATTGTTTAAATAAATATTTTTCGTTTTCAGTTTCATAATTACAGTCTGTATTAATTGTAAACTTCTAAAGTTTTAGATTCATAGTGAGATAATCGATTAATATTGCTAATTTTGCCAAACCAACATTGCTTTACTAAAACCAATAAATTTTGCTAAATTGTCCAATTTCACTGGCGATAAAATAAAACCACATTATAGAATATTATGGAAATAAATATCATGTTATGTTCTACATATTTTATTTAATATCAGCTTGTGCTTGTGCTTGAAAAAATAGGCTAAGTGCGACTCGGACTTGCAGGCGGAGAGTTCCGTATCACCGAAAAAAATGTAAAAAGATATGCCACAACCCGATTGAAATCTTTGCCACAAACAATATAACCACCACGTTGGCTATGTATGGAATTCTAATTGCAATTTATTGTAACATTTCACAACACTAATTACACTATATACTTTATACTGTTACACTATATTTTTTTATACATCTGATACCATATGTTCATAAACTTCAACATATATTTATTAATTAAGGAATACTGTATTCCATAATAAGCAGTTGTGACAATGTGACAAGTCAAATCAAATGTCAAACGCATAACGCAACAATCGCTTTAATATTTTAACATAATTTTTAATCTTATTATTTGTTGGAATATCGGAAATACTAGAAAGTTTGAAAATTTCAAGTGTCACGGTTCGTTAGATATAGCCATGCGATATACAGCGGAGACTTACTAATATAGTTCCGTTCGAGTACGGAACTCTAAAAAAGAAATTCAAAAATTGAGTTATCATTAATATATTATTTTGTCACAAAGAATTTCTTTTACTGCTGATTTTTAACAAAAAACGCGTGTAAGAATATAGACCTAATTTGGAGCACGTCATTGCCACCTCTCTCACGTCGCACCAAATTGATACACCGTACGTGATCCACTCAATTTGATGATCCTCATTGGGACTCCTTGGTGTGGTAATGAGTATATTGAGAATGTGTTGTATTGGATTGGTAGAGACGAAATTACGATAGACATTATTAGTTTCATTCATTTAAGCTTTAAAAAGTTTTCGAGTTCGAACTTGTGCCTAAAGTCATTTTTTGGTCAAGTGGGTGAAAAATGTTCATGCCAGATCAAAGTAGTATAATAATATAATGTGCGTAGATTTAGTAGTGAGTAGTTTTTAGTTTTATTTAATAATTAATATTGAATTGGTAATTGGTATAAAAAATATCTATCAATAAAAACAGAACAGACTTCTTTACGGGCGCGTTGGAAGCGTAGAAGTCACCCATCCACCTTCCGATCGCGCCCGACGTCAGTTAATCTGGTTCATCGTATACGAGTAACAATGTGTAAATAGATAGATACATAATATGTATACGTAGTTACGTAATACTAATCATAAGTCATGAGATATTTGTGCGTCATAAGATCAAAGAACCATCAGATTTAATTAGTTTCCGTTGATCTGTGCTTAGAATTATAGATGTTAATTTATCAGTTTGGATAAGTTTGAAGATCATTAGTGACTGTATTTGACTTCAAATCAATTACTGTAGATTAATTTTGCCAAAGTAAATGTTCCAGAAGGTAGGATTTGGGTTAGATAATTATCACCCAGGTTTCGTTACAATATAATAAATAATCCGTTACATATAATTGTTTAGGTTACGATTTCCATTGAATAATATAACATACATACATTGGCTCTATATACATATGAGTATGTATGTAGAATAGGAGCCATAAAGTCTATTGAACTAACTGGTCTAACACATCATATATCGGACGTGGGGACAGTTTTAATCCTCAATCCTCAGCCAGCCGGCAAATCAAGAATTACTTCCCAACTCTTTTATGTAAGTAATGAACGAGAATTAGCAAAAACATAGGAATAAAAGTAAACAACAAAAATATATTTAACGGTTATAATCTAAAAAATAATGATGCCGATAATGTTGGCACCAAAAGCTTAAAATAATTAGGCACCAGGTATATGAAATGAAAAATAAACCTTTCTAAAAGCATAAATAAAGAGGATAAAACTTGTCTTTGGTTGGTATAGTGCGGGGGCTCTAGGTATATTCAATGGGGTCATCATATGATTCCTCTGGGCGCACATATTGTCGCGGGGACATCTGCGACCATCCGCAAACCCAATTTGACGCCTCACGAAATCTGGACAATGTTAATGGAAAAGAATATCTGCGCCTTCTTCAAAGATACTAGTATCCTTCTTGTTATTATAGCTACTAAGTTTCGTTCGGTAAATTTTCCAGTTGAAGAATAAAAAGGATTGTACGATTCTGCGGTAAAACCTTTTTCGGTTCGGATCGAAGCCTTTTAAAGAAATTATTGCTTTAAGGCATATTTATTTATAATAACTTGTTGATTATCTCAATAATTATTTCTTTTTTATCGAATTTCCTTAACACTAGGGATAATAATATGGTTTGATAATCTAAATAATTGAATTGAAAATTTGAAAATAATAATTGTTGTTCGTCTTTTTGAATTAATTTTTTTCGTCCTTTCTCGCAAAGGTGTCTAATAAGTATCAGTTAAATTGTGTTTCACTCATCTCATCTTCCCAATCAATATAATATGTTTTTATTTTTTTATAAATCGTCAAGAATCTATTATTGTTTCACTTATGCAGAACTAAGTATGGATTGTTAGACATGACGCACCTTTGAGAACATTTGTAGAACTCGCTATGATTTTCTCACGATGTTTTTCTTCGCTGATAAAGAAAGTGATAATTCGTTTATAAAATTCACATGATTTAATAAAATCAGAGGCGGGCCTGGAAATGTGAACTGCTTGAATTAAGATCAAAATTCTTTTATATTTTTTAAATAAATAAATAGAACTGATAGATTTTCTGCTGATATCGTTGTGAACAAAGATTTCAATCAATGGATATGGCGCTCAGTACAAATCGCGCTCGATTTCATGTCATGAGTGAAATAGGCTTACT
>DWNK01000426.1:0-11727 GCA_018250315.1 Hyalothyrus neleus pemphigargyra | reverse complement strand
CGCGGATCCATTGGAACTAATTCTGGATTTCCCAGCTGTTTGAATTTCGGTTTCTCACTTCTCCGAAGGAAATTATCGTAACTAAATTTATATACCTTCGAGATATTGTCGTGATGAAGTCTACAGAAATTGGGCAATTTATCTGCGACTTGAGGTAAACCAAATACGTTATTTTCTATATGTTATTAAATTTTTCGGATTTTATTTATGGACGGGTGTGCGTTTTTCAAGTGACAATATTTTCTAAAAAAATGTTTGTAATGTATATGAACATTATGCAGAATTATTGAATAGGTATCGCATTTAATTACTAATATTATTCTTTATCATATATTCGCTTTTTCGGTGACGTTGGATAGATGTTCTTTATCTTAAAAACATTAATTGTTCTTCTAACGGTTTTAATTCGCTTTAAGCAAAATTAATTGTTACATGTCTTAGACGGGATCAGGGGTTAAAATGTAATGAATGATTTTTATATAATGTCAGAATAAAATCTAATGAGTATTTATGGGACGCCCTGAATCACTAGTTACTATATAATACACACATGATTTCTACATTTTAATTATTTAAATAATCCCCACAATATAACCAAACTTCAGAATCCAAACATAACTTTGCATATGAAAATAATATTTCAATTAAATCATGATAATATTAAAATAGTTTTCGTGCCACAGTATTTGCCGCCATTTCTCGTATTTCAAAGTAAACAATTGAACCCTCGACCGTAAAACGCTTAATTTCTACGCTAACTAAAACTCTTCATCGCGATGCGCAAACCGTGAAAGTTTCCTCTATTCAAAGACAATATTATTGTATATCATCCATTAAGATTGTTCAACCTCAGTAAACACTACGAGTTCTTCGAGATACTTGCTAAGGCTATTTGATCACCGGTAAATCGAGGCGAATATTTTCTTTGCGAAATATCAATTAACTTCTATGAACTGATTTCACTTTAATACATGGTTTTAATTATTTTGAGTTATGTATTTTGTGGTCAAATATTAATGAAGGTCGAAAATATTCTGACAATATAATTCACGTTTCATGATTTAGCTCGTATTAGCCTGAACATTTAATTTAATACAAGTTGTGATGAAAGGCAAATAAAGGACCAAATAGTAAATCTTAAACGGAATTATAAGAAAATGCACATATGTATGTATTGCTGACTGTTTTTTTTATTATAGTAGAGAGTAAGACAAGTGCCTTAGTGCAAATATCGACGGTTAGAAGTTCGGTTTATCTTTGTCGCGGTCGACGCTTTATAAAGTCACCTGTGAATGTCGTAGATCTATCTCAGCTTCAAAATTTTCTTCTTCACCAAATGGAGATTGAGTTCTCCGTAAGTTTGTTTCTGTATCTTCCTCGCTTCTTATTTTATTTTTATTTTGTACTGCTTTCGCATACTCATATATTAATGATAATTATGCACACACTATGTTATTCACTGTTTTTAAAGTTCATTTAGTTTTTTTTTTTTTGATAAGAAATAATATGAACAATTTTTCAAAAGGATTGCTGTATTATTATTAACTATTTTGAAGTATATGATATTATATACGTTGATTATATCTTTCATTTTCCTTTTATGTGCAGTAACCACCTTCATAACACGGAGATATAGAACCATTTCTCTAAAACCTTGTCCATTATTCAGCAGAGTACCCTTTCAACAGATGGGTACTATCTTGCTGTTAAAAATATCTTGTTAAATTTCTTTTTGTTGTTTTAGCTTTGTCTGGGTTATGAAATACTATTCTGTAATTTAATATCGCATATTGTTTTAGTCAACCTAAAACCTAAATAAAATCGTGAGTGTATACTTTATAATGTTATACATGTTAGTTCGATTCGAATACTCTCTTAAATGAAATTCTCAGATTTGGTTCGAATGAATTTAATTAACAAATGATCATTCGGATAATAAATTTAATCATGACCAAGAAACCATGAAATATTTTAACATCGTACAATATAACATCAAAGGTAAATAAAATTTTCACGTGAGAACACGGTTCCCAGAATTCAAGTTCAAATAGTTTTCCCCAAAAATCACACCAAATACAGTGTTGAAGCTAGAAACTACAGATGTTATTCACACGAATTCACATGCCAAGTTAGTGGAGAAGCAACCGCGTGTAAATTAATTACTATACTGTAATTAGATGTTATCTTCAAAGAGTATATTATGATTTAGTAATGCTGAATATCGGGATACCTGTTGCTAATTTGTGTTGTTTAAATTGTTACAATAAAACTATAGTAACACCGAAGCGTCATATGGTAGAAAGTTAATGTTAACTATTAATAATGATTTATTTTTAATGTAAATAAAAATATAATCTCATTAGAAAACAATGTTACCAAAGATATAACAGAATATCACTTTTTTTCTTTGAAATATTATAAAATATCGCGCACTATAGAGTTTTTGAACAATACAAGCCCGTATGTACCTCCCTGAGACACACCCCAAACCACTAGACGTTGCTTACCCCACCGACTTCCGTTGCTACTGCGGTTGTGAGAAACATTCTCTTGGATTAAATTACAGTCTGCACAGCTATCGAGATGCAGACTTGTCGAGAGAATGAGGGCGTCAAGACTTGTAATCACATTGTCGAAAGCCAAAATAAGATGTAGAGAACGCAAAACTGTGGTTTTTTTATTTTTTTAGGAATTAATATGATATGTATTGCGATTACTAAACTATTATTATATAGATATGATCCATATACATTTAAATTAGGTAAAATTGCACTTCATGTTCTGTGAAAAATCTGAAAAACCACTTGAAATTTTATCTAAACATTTTATATAAGACTTTAAGTTAACTGCATTACATTTTTATTTTATTATAGTTGTATATTATTATTTCAATACTTCAAAATTTCAATTAATTTAAGTGTTGCTAAGAATTCATTTGTAAAGCAATATCTCAGGAGTTATTAATTATGGTATTCCATCACGAGGGGCGGGGGGTCTGGGTTTCAATTCCGAATAAATATACCTTTAACTTTGGACAATACAATACAAACATATCCACTTATAAAAATGATAAGGATACCTTTATTAAACTCCTTTTAAAAATTGGGCCGAAACCAATAACTTGCCTATTATTTGAATATCTTTACCAATAATATTCACAACAGGAAGTCAAAAAAGTTTATATAAGAAATGAAGCAGCAATAAAAAAAGCAAACGCCATCCCCGAAATTCGGCAACTAAGTCGTAAATACACGAAGTTCCTGCAGCTTCGCGGTCGAATTATGAAATTTAACCGAGACCGGGATCGGTCGAACGGATACGAATATCAAAAGTTTACGAGGAACTCGGAGAAAGTTCCCAAGTCGCAACTCCAACCGTGCCAGACCGCCGTTTGAAAAATGAATTGTCTGCACTTCAAATATATGGTCTTAGTTGTGAGGCTGCGAGAAATATGAAAACTCCAACCAAATCTTTAATACAGCTCCATTTTCAGATATCTCATAAACAATGATGCATTAAAATGTTCGCTGTTGTTGGTATAAGTTTTAAGAGCGATGTGTTCTCGAATATATTAAGGGTTGTGTAAATCTCAGCAGCGTGACATCCATTTGCATTTTCTGTAATAGATCTGTTATTAAAAATAACAGTAAAAATAATAATATAATTACTCATTATGATATATCATTTATGGTAAATGAATTTTGGAGTCCAAAACGCAAAATAATACAAAATTCACAACAATCAAAACAGGGTGTTAAGACCATGGAATTACCATGACCATGAAAGACCTGATAGTATGAGTGTCAAGTAACAGAATAAATACTATTTATAACCGTTCATAAAATGCAAAACGCAATGCAAATACCTCAGCGTATTCGTATGTAAGCAGAATTTAGAGGACTCTCAAGTAACAAGTTTATAGTCGACGTGGCGGTTACAAACGAATGCGAAATCATATCAACTTATGTACAACTTAATACTGTATTCTGAAGACGTAAAACTTTATTCGAAGTTATCATTAACGTACCTACCTAATCTTTACTTTGCAAAGTACTTGGCGTGTAAAGGAGAAATTCATGAAGATATTACCATTCCCGATTTTATCATGTGGTTCGTTTCAATATCCAATAAAGTTCCAATATAGATTCCATTTGAGATCCTGACGTCAATCGTCTTGCGATCTTCTTAACGTCTTAAGCTAGTTTTTTGATGATTCCCTGTACCAATGGTACATGTTCTCAATTGGATCGTTTAAATCTCAGCAAGACTAATTCTATAAAGAATTACCTCGTTTGCAAAAATGTAAGATAGAATTTTACGATTTCATTTTTTTGCCCTTTTTATGGAGTTGAACCTTTAATTGAAATGACATTCCAATGAAGCTTATTGGAAGAGAATTTAAATTTAGTGGTCGAAAATAAAATGAAAACAACACCGTGATGCCATTTGAACAATTATTCGAATATATTCCAATATTTCTTTATGCTATATGTGATACTTATTGTCTTGCTAGTCCTGAAATATAAATTAATTTAAATCAACGCGATGATGAAATATAAATAAACATGAAATTCGCTTTAAAATTGCACCAACACCATTCGTCCCAGTTTAAACATGTTCTTCCAAGTTAGCTGACAGAGACTGCGCGAGAGAATTCAATCTTCTGGGTTGGTTACTTCAGTTCCATACGGTAATTTCGTCATCCCGCTTGTGCATAGTATTTGAATTTCTAAGTTTATTAAATTCTTAGGAATAAAATCAAATGTTTATTTTAACCATATAAGCTTTTTTTAAAAAAGGCTTTCGAATGGCGACCACGTTTGAGCAAAACGACCGCGTCTAGGTAAAGATCGCCCCCCGACTACAGACTGATGACCTGAAAAAGACAGTGGATAGCCGATGGATTCGAGAGCACACCCAGCATAACCAGTCGGAGTCGCGTAAATTAGGGAGTATATCTGGAAGTGGAGCTCCAAAGGATGGATGAATGGAATCTTCTGCACCAATTTTTTTTTGACAAAGAACCTAAGGCTTCTCGAGAAAAGGGAAAAGGCTTGCTTATATATCTAAATGTACTGCACTATGGACAAGCACCACGTTAGTAATTTGATACTCAGGGGTGCTGGGATTTGAACCCGGACCACCAGTAACCACTAGGGTATTACGTTGTACCATATTAATAACTGTAACCCTTTTTATGTGGTCTATTTTATATAGGCTCGGGTATTTCCTTTTATAAGGATTTGCGCCATATTGTCGGTTGCAGCAAAATTTAATACAGCTATGATCAGGTTTGAGAAGTGATATCTATGCACTAGGCATACTAAAGGCCTCGAACAAGTGAGCTTGAAACCATGCATACCTATGGAACAAGTAGCGCACAATAATCATATGCAAAGTGATCATTGAGCATGCGGCTTGCATATGCACGACTCCACTACAGTTAGGGATATGACACTTGAATTGATACTAGAATGTGGTAGAATGTTATTATTTTATGTTCGGTTTCCGTATTTATATTGAGTAACAACTGAATAATGTTAGTAAAGCGAGCTTATTTTGCGTGGAAGAGTTTGTTGTAAAATAATATCGGATGATTTTTAATAATAAGAATCGAAAATAAAGTACTTTCTCAAATTCAAATTCCATTTGTGATTAATAAAAACTTTGTTATGTATTCTGAAAATGGAATGAAACATTTTATTTGTTTAAAACATGGTATTGGTTATGACACATGAAATTAATTAATGTTCGTTTGTGTTTCACCAATTACGTTGGTGGGTTAATTGGATAATTTAAACAAATAATCTTCGTCTCTTTATAAGTAATGATTTTGTCTTTTTTATTACGGTACTGGCTTCTCGACATTTCCCTACTAATTCCTAATTATTTTATTCTAGAATTAGTTCTTTCTGGTGTCTAAGGCCCTCCCGTGTGACCAGACTAGTTATTGACCACCCTCAGGTTGTAGTTTAGCAACAATAGCGACTTGTCTTCCCACCCTACCTATATTCTTATATTTCTTATTCCATTACATCCCTGTTATCAAAGCCGGTGTAGAATTGAGACCGCTTCTGTTGTTTCAAAAGTTCATAGGCGGCGCTGACTTACCATCAGGTATCTTGAGTGCCTCTTCGTTTGGCTTATATATAAAAAAGCAAGTATAGCAATGCTTCCCGTAGATAGTCTTCATAAATTGAAAATGTATAACGACAAAGATAAGCAACATCGCGCACAGTTGGTTATGTATGTAGCCCATAGACAATAAAGCCTATTGATGGCCAATGAATATTAATTATTATAATTTGTTGTTAAACTACTATTTTTCCTGCGAGGGAAAGTGCTACGAGCAGTCAATAGGTTCATAGTGCACATCGCCGAGGTTTGAATCTTCGATTTTTATGACAACCATTAACAAGCGTGGATTTTATCTCGTCCCCTGCCCGCGCTAGTGAGATGCGTATGAGACTTAATATTCATTGGCCATCAATAGGCTTTGTGATCTGTGGTGTAACCTTACTTTTTGCTTGATTATTGATTGATATTACTAGTTAAATTTTCTCGAAGCTTTGAGACGTTAAAAAACATCACACAAAATAGTACCTAGTCCTGGCCTTCGCTAGTGGGGATGAGACCCGTACCCAACAGTGAATGAACTGCACCTAAGAACTACAAGGAACACCTATGGTACACTAAAACTCTAGTTACATCTTCACTTTCTTCCATTGCCTTTTCACTTCAAAAGACCGACTTATTCGTGTACGGTATACTTTTGTCACAAAGCCCTGAATAAGGATTTTGTTGAAAGTGCCCTTATCAGGATCAGATAGTCAATGGCCCAAAACAAACAAACGATAACACAAATACAACAAGAATAAGGAAAACACTTCCTTTATCTACACGAACGCCTTCCCGAAAGCTTTAGTTAGGGACTGGTCCAGTTTCCCCTCAGATGTCTTACTGATAGGACTGTTTTAGTGTGATCTTTAATTTTCGCAAATATTGATCGTATGAGTTATCAAAGTTCATTAATAATTAAAATTATAATGCGCTTAAAGCCATACATTTCTTTTATTACAATCATTTTCTAACCTATGGTCACATTTACGTTTATAACCATAAAATTTCTTGCCTTGGAAAGAGCGTAATTTTTTAAGTGTATATTTGCATGAATGCATATTTCTGTCTCCTTGGCACACTTGACAGCTTAAACGGCTTAGATATATGTTTAAGCCGAGCGAAGAGGCAATCGGGATACCTGATGGTAACTAATTACCGCCGGCTATGAACATTTGCAACGTCAAAGGAGTCGATGGGAGCTTACCACCAGCATTTTATATTATGTCATCAGGTGTATCGTAATTGTGACATACTGTTTATTAAAATAAGGTTTGTTTCAAACGTGGCACAGGCGTTGTATTAAATTCGTTGACAAAAACGTCAAAGGCTGTTGGAAAAGTTTTTTTTACATTCGTAATTCAGGAATGTAATAGAAAAGTTTCATTCAGAATTATATCTAAGACTGGCTTAAGACTTTTTGATGGTTATTTTAAGTCATGACTGTTCATAGACTGATCTTTAATTCGGACAACGGTCTCACAATACCATCAATTCTTTTTACACTTCAAATAAACATCAAACTCGATTCGCTATTTCACGTTTAGTAGTAAAAGCGCAACAAAACAACTGAATCAGCATTCCACTCGACTTTCCCAGGTAGATGGCTTTCAGAAAACAACTTCTGACGTTCGCCATTTACTTGAACGAAGTCGCCGACGCAGCTAGTTTCATTTTTGAACAATCGTCTGGCCAAGGACCTTGTAATCGATACTACTGAATAATTCCGATGCTATTCGAGTTGGAATTGAATCGAGTGTTGTGTACACATTTTTTGAAACACGGCTTTGCCAATGTATTATTGCGTTTAAGAGAACATATTGCAATTCTGGCAGGAGATTTTTAGATTTTGGGGACGCATCCCCATTTCCATTTGCATTTTTCCTGACATGCACTTAAAAATAATCGACTGGTTTGTCCGATGCTATGTAACTTATTTTCGTATTATTTGATTCGATTACAGATCATATTAATATTATAAATGAGAAAATTGGTATGTATATTACTGACTTACGTAAAACAATTTAGGTAAGTTTAGGTAAAAATATGGTATATAAATTATGTCATAAGGCCAGGCGATCAAAATTCGTGGACGAAATAAATTCTCCTTCCTAGAATGTTAAATCTAACATGAAATCTAACTTGAAAGTTTTATTGCTAAGGAGGCGTTCAAGTCCCTCTTATTTTATGAGTGACACACATAAATCTTTTAATATTGTTATTACATTTTAATACGTAAGCTTTTAATAATGTACAGTTGTTAATGAAATAAATTCAACTATTTCAGTTGTTGTCTTGATGATATCGAGTATTTTCTTCGTCATAAGTAATTGCAAATGCAATAATATTAACAACCATTTTACACATGTGACTAAGAGATAAAAATAAACATAACAGATACAATAGTAGTGGGGGGGATCTTTCGACAGGTATGAAATTAATCCTTTTTTCTATTTCGGTTTTTCGTTATGTTATGTCTAAAACCCATTTTGATTTCCAAGAAAATTCAGTTAATTTTACTGAACTCTCTCGACAATGGAAACTTCGGGAGAGTTGATACTTATGGTTAAAACAATGATAGCCATTAGTCGGACCAAACGCTACGTCGATACCCATGGATTTATGGGCAAGAACGTGAGCAGACAAGTTTGATTGATATCCCAATGAATGCTTTTACCGCCACCACTCTGTCGCGGAGCGGAGTTCAATTTGCGATTTTATTGTTTCGTTTTTGCGTCTACCCCTTAAGCCAGAGGCTCTCAAAGTTTGGGTTAAGCAAGTCCGTAAACCTCAACGTGAATTGAATATGATTTGTAAATAGTGTTAAGCTGTATTTTGTAAGTTATTTTTCGAAACAAAGACACACAATTATAAAGTGAATTATTTTCATTTTTAGCTCTCTTCTCATTTAACATTCTCGTTACAACTTTTGCTATTGATTGATTCCACATTTTCCTTAGTTTTTAACAAAGCAGTTTTTAAATTCAAGTAGGTTTCTAGGTAATTTGAGAAACACTGGCGCAACGGAAGCGTTGTACGGGATGCGCATAAATGAATAATCCAATTTATTGTTTTGACTGTTCTAAATTTCGAGCCGGTTTTGTGCGGTTTTTGGTTGTATGTGAAGTTGGTGTACAATATAAATTGGTAACAGATTCCGGACTATGTCGTGTCGAGCGCGCACTTTTTGTCCGGTTTTGTTTGACTATTTTATACCTAGAACTAACTGTATATTTTTTGTACAGCCCCTGATTCCAAAAAAATATAGCAGATTGGAGAGAGGTCTTGCTCTAAGTAAGTTTCTATGAAATGTAAAGCTTCAGAGCAGTAAGTTAAGGGTTACCGTAACATACTCTCCCTCAAATCTCATCTTAATAATAATTAACATTCTTATACGATGGGTTAGTCTTCATACGTCATTATAATTTAATAATGAAGGGTAAAGGCCAACTAGAATATGAAAATTGAACTATATTGTATTATATAGAATTAGTTTCGTAGGGTCATACGTTTTTGAATTTTTTCAAAGTTTCAAAATTTCGAACATTCATTACGCGTTTAAGAAAAGACACCAAAACACGAATAAGAAGTCTTCTCCACAAAACGATTTATTACGATGTATGACGTTTTAAAAGCACGAGATTAATTCTCCTAAGTCGAGCCCGGAGTTGGCTGGCTGTCTGCCTGCGAAGTGATGCTGGTAAAAACTACAGTGAACTTTTTCTGCAGTTTTCCATCAATTGCTATGTCTAGCGGAGACACCGACTGTGATATATTTAATACTTTTCGCACTCGGCTTCGGACATTCGGATTTCAAGTTATGTAAGGGTTCCTCTCAAAAGAAAAAACGGAACTATACTCAAATCTGTGAGCCTAAAATCAAACTGCGAAGTCAACGCTATCGAAAGATATGGCCATTCAAGCTGCAAGGAAATCAATTTCTCTCGGAACCTGGGTACTTTCCGTTGACCTACAATCATTAAATTTGGCAAAAGCAATACCAGCGGTTAATACCTTTGGCACAAGCAATACTGGTTATTTTTTACCTTTCCAGTCAAACACAAGAGCTGCTTCGCGCTAGAAATGGATGTGGTGGTAGGTACCTCCCAGGGCTAACAGTAATTATTCTATCACGTAACTGTATGCATTTTAGCATTTTATTCTTCAGCTAAATTTCTACCTTCATATAAATCCAACAATTTATGAACTCCGACCAGTTTTAATGACTCCTTCATAAAACAGTCAGAATTAAAAGTAAAAATTACACAATAAAATATACATATTAATAGAGTTGCTTAATTAGCTTTATTTAAAGTTTACGCATTAAAGCTTTTGGGCTAGAGATCTTTTATGCAAAAACTTTTTGAACATTAGTCAAAAGCACTGTTAAACTATTTGAATATATTTAAGATTTAAAGACTGAATGAAAATGTACATTTAATATCAAAGAAAAGCATTCATTTATGAAAAGTCAGTGAAAATTGTACTTTAATAAAATCTTACAATCCTAGTAAGAAATGTTTCAACATACATTTTCTCTATATATAGTACATAAACGGGCAGGCGAGATACATGCTAAGAAGTCACCGCCGCCTATGAACATTGGCAACATCGGAGGTCGCCAATCCTCGCCGGCTTTGAATGGAAAAGGATGGGAAGAGCGGGAAAGGGGCTTTGGCTCTAAGGCGCACTAGTGGAACACGACAAGTCGCTATTGACCATAGCCCCCGTCCCGAGGGTGGTCGCTAGTCAGGCAGGTCGCGCGGGTGGAACCTTGGGGATTATCACGTTCTTTATCTGCTAAGTAAAATACAAGGAAACCTATACCTATACCTGCAAGTTCTAAAAAAAAGTTCTAAAAGGTGTATAAAGTCTACCAAACTCGCTTTTGCCCATCGCGGTGGACTACGGCATAATCCTTCTCAATCTATAATTAATTTATACGAACTGGCGTTACTTTGCGGAAATCCACGCTATTAAATTAGGATTATAACTCCACAACAATTCGCTACTAATATTTGTAAAAGTTTTATATATAGCTTAAACACCTACAGTTGTAACATGTAAGTTACAAAGGTATTCTATTTTATAAGTAGATGTGAAATATTTTCTAACGGACCAGAGACGCAAATAATTCATTTAATTTTGAAATATCATTCTAGGAATTCTTTAATGGTTCTTAAACATGTAGAAATATTTTAATTGGGTCCATAATTCATAACGAGATCTCTGAGGATTTCTTAGATAATCTTATGTCGTGGTGATTTATTGAACTTGTAATGCAGTAAATATTTGGCTAGTATTACATGTGTGTAAAGTTGAATTGATGGATTTATTGCGATGGATGCGAGCAATTACATATTTTTATGTATAAGCCAAAGGAAAAGGAAGGAGAGTTACCTGATGGCAAGTAGTCACCACCGCCTAGCATTTGCAACACCAGAGTCGCTAATGTTGCGCCTCTCTGAAGGGAAAAGGCGTAGGATAGAAAGTATGGGAAGGGTGGGAACACCGGCTCGCAGTCTCACCACCGGAACACAACACGAAATCGCTATTGACGGTAGACTCCAGCATGAGGGTGGTCGCTAGCCAGTCAGGTCACAATAAACA
>DWNK01000425.1:0-11730 GCA_018250315.1 Hyalothyrus neleus pemphigargyra | reverse complement strand
TAGTGAAGCAAAAACATATTTTTAGGAGTTTAAATATCAATTTATTGTTACAAAATACATTAATAACTACACACTTTTATTAATTGAAATTGTTTTAAAAAAGGAAAACCTTGTCAAAATAGTTTTTGAGTATCCAAAAGGTATTTTTGTATATTTGACGTAATTATGTTAATCTAATTACCCGTACTTAAGTGATGAGCGAAATATTTTTTTAATTTTGTTTTTTACAAAGTTTAAGCAACAAGTCTTATTATATCTGTAGTTTACAAAATGGTCTTTCGTGAGTTTTGTATACCAAACTCATGTATAAAAACCCTAAAAAAACAAAAAGTTTAACCATTAAATATTTTTCTTCTTCACACAAATCCTAATAATTTTTAGGCTGGTCGTATTTGTGACAGAAATACATAGAAATTAAAAAAAATCATACAGCCGATCATAGAACCTCCTCCTTTTTCGAAGTCGGTTAAAAATAAAAATAGGTACAGACAATACTATGTTAAGTTTACTAATAGTAATACTTTTTATATTTTATTTACATTAATTGACTTCTCACGCATTTAACAGGAAAACTAGAAATATTCTGAAGTATTTTCAGTCCCTAAGCGTAATCATGAGCCGTTAAAACAAATTAGTTAGTTTCGATTATTAGTTTCGATGTCGATTCGGGGACGACTGGATGCAGTCAATACATACAGTTGAATAAGAAAACTCAAAAATAACCAAGGATTTAGGTGTTAGTACAAAATAAGATTCCATTTTGTTATTTTTGAATTCTTTGACTTGTCTGTAATACAATTATTTAAAGGACGAAGTGGTTCAGTTTAACGTACTGTCCCGATTTGGTAATCATATATCGTGGTGGATCGTGGTTATGTTCTAAGTGGGCTTTCACTATCATCATTTGCTTTGTCATGTGAATGTAGGCCTTGCACTTCTTGGAAAGCATGTTGGAACAGGCGAACCTGGCGCCCCCATTACGTACATTGCTGTTCTTGCTGTAAGTGTATCCGTAATGCAATAACAAGACTGCACCTTTGGGTGTCTTGACAAAACGTGCTAAAAATAACAAGAAACATAAATAGAATAAAAAACCAAGCATATTTTCAGAGAAATGTTAAAAGCAAAAACAATATTACTGACATTATGGAGTTACCATGTTTTAGTGGAAAAGAAGATGAATTTATTAATAATAAATAATCACGAGAACATAATGAAATGCGAATATTTTTATATTTTTATTAAACTTATATGTAACGGATAATGAAATGATAGTCGAGTGAAAAAAAATAAAAATTTAATTTTACCTGAAAAAAAAACCTTATTGACTATTTAAACTTTCATATGCTTATAAAATTTTACATTCTTTAACATGGCCTGTTGTTTTACCAATTATCCTACCTCTATTTGCGTAGGAATAATATTTATTTACTTATAATGTTCTTATTTTCTTCGATTTCGTAACTTCTTATTATAATAAAATCTTTTTTAATTTCAATCGCGTCTACTGTCTAGTCTAGGCCGTTCAAATATATTAAAACCTTCATTACCGCATTTAGCTTAACATTTGACATATAATCCATTTTCCATTCTTAAATAATTAACAGGTTCGTGATTATGATACGTCTCTCGAATTTTTATAATCTGATCCTTGTTGACATGAATATTTGCTTTGCATCCTGTATTCGCTGTTCTTGAGCAACTATATCTTGCGCCCCCATTACGTAATTCCCCCTTTTTAAAAAAAGTGTATCCATCGTAGTACAAAAGCTTAGCCCCAGATGACAACGTTATGAAATTGGCTGTAACATTATATTTAGAGGTCAGTCAATATCTTTAAACTCATGTCTAGTTTTAATTTCGTTACCTACTTTTATAATATTGGTCCGAAAGGCTTAGGAAACAGAAAGAATTAAAGCAACTTGAGCAACTCGATGAGAAGCAATATTTTGTCATTTATACTTAAGAAGAAGAAGACATCTTAATTCATTAACTTCACTTACTTTTCTATATATTATAACTAAGGATTAGGAAACATAAAGGCGAACAAAACTTGAATTTTGCACACAAACTCAGAGTAAAAGACAATTTAAAAAAAGAACTAAATTTTATATCACTCATATTTCAGGACATCTTTACAAATAAACCACTTTGAGTCATCACGTATTTAACAGGATCGTGATTATGGATTGTGCAGATAGGATAAAGCTCGTCGTCCCTGGTGACATGGATGACAGCCTTGCATCCTTTGCTAAAGGTACTCGAACACGTGTACCTGGAACCACCGTTCCTCACGGGTCCACGTTTTGAAAAAGTGTATTCATCGTAGAGGAGAAGTCTTGCGCCGCTTAACAGGGTTATATACGAGGCTGCAAATGAAAAATGTAAAGAACGCTTAAAAAATCGAATGCATGGGTAATGTATTCAAATAACACACAAAAATAAGAAATAAGAGGCTATGCTAAAACAAAGATAAGATAGACAAGGCAGAAGAGTAAGAAAAAAGTTCCAGGTTCCCGGACATGTACGAGTATAATATGTGAGACTGTGTTGAAACCTTAATATATGTCCTACTACAGAACACGGATCTACTATCACACAAGTAGGTATAACAAATTCTCTATTTTCGACCGACTTCAAAAAAAAGTTATCAATTTGATACTATTAATAATAATAATAAATTAATTGGATTTCAATCACATACACAAATTTTATAGGTGTATGTATGTTTAATTCCTTTGTTTGTTTGTTTGGTTTACATTTACTTTAACTACCTAGTATTCAATATGAACTTATACGTGAAATTTATTTATTAAATTGGTGTTTTAATTTATCAAAAAAGGCGCGAAGAGAACACTCCTTCAAAGCCGACGTAGCATTGGCGACTCCTCTGGCGTTGCAAACGTCCATAGATAGCGGTGACCACTTACCTTTAGGTGGTCCGCCTACTTCTTCTTATTAACTTATTCTAGTATACTAAAAAATTATTTCTATGGGAAAACCTGAATCTATAGTTAATACTTACAAAAGATAGCACCACATCATATATATTTAACTTGGAAAGTAAATCTTATTTCTGTAAGCTATGTGAAATTTAAAAAAGAAAGTAACTTTTATTATCCTTTTACCAAAATTAATTAACCAAAACAACTAAACAAATAATCAAAAAATAATTAAAAAAATATATATTTTAGATCCCGTGTAATATTTCCAGTAGGCAACATTGCGCCTAGCTAAAAAAAACCTTTATTTACTTTTTATCAACGTTTAATCCAAATTTATGAAAGGAACAAACAATTTAATATAAATTCAAAATAGTACAAAAGAAATTGACACTTCTACTCCCAAAATATGTCATTCTACTAGTATGGCGTCTTTATCGGGATCTTTATCAGGTTTTTTTGTCTCCTCCTCCAAATCACTGTAAATTCCGTCTGCGTCAATAGTATGAATAGGAGGATCATGGTTGTGTTTATTCTTCACTCCGGTAATAGTGTCATCTTTGGAAACAATGACACTAGCATCGCACTTCTCAACGTGCTTGTTGTAGCAGGAGAACAGGACACACCGATTAGGGATTTCCCGGGAAGAGTCTCTGTAATATACGTATCCGTCGTATATCAGTAATAGAGCTCCATTCTTGGACGAGATGACGAACCGAGCTGGAAATAAATATAATTGATGAATATACGGCTACTAATTTTAAAAAGCTTCATTTATAAGCTAAAAAAAGTTTGGGAAATCCAGAAATGAATCAATCGTTTTTTTCTGAAATATGCCAATATTTTATTCGTCTATTCAATTTCAGTGAACAGAATAAAAAGCACTTGTAAAAATTGTTTAATACTTTTATTGTCGAATTCATTTAGGATTTAATGTTAAATCATATCATGGTATCCAATTTTTGTCTGTTTTAGGTTTAGTCATGTCTTTATTTCGGATAGTTAGGATTGTTCCGTTCTGCATAATAACGTGTAACTTATACGTTAATTCAACTTCAACATTCGCTTAATTCTATGTGTGAAATAAGTATAGAATAGAATAATTTATTGTAGGATTGTTTACATTCGTATAAGTTGCTTTTACAATTAATATTAATTCAACAATCGGAGCACTCATTACAGTATATTAATGTCATTTTAATGTGCTTACTTACTTACATACACATTTAAGATTTGACATAATTTAAATAACATTGACAATTGTAGATATTTGTCAAATCAAATCGAATCTAATCAAAAACATTTATTTGCACAAATACGGGTTCATAATTAGTAGTACATAATAGTAGTAATAGTACAAAGTAGTATCGCCTTATTCACCTTCATGAGCTATATAAATTCTCTTTTTCAAAATGCCTATCAAAATATATTATTTGAAGACGATGGAATTTCTTCTGGAATTCTTATGGAATTAGTACTGTTTGCTCGTCCGATTCGCTGTATATGCCATCCCCGTCAACGGAATATGACGGACGGCTATGATTGTGTTTGTTCTGCATTCCCGCGATGGTATTGTCCTTGGAGACAATGACATAAGCGGTGCATTCATGCGGGAGCTTATTATAACAAGAGAACATGGCACATTGGTTGGGGACACCCCAAGAGGGGTCCCTGTGGTAAACATATCCATCATAAAGCACCAAAAAAGCTCCGTTCTTGGATGAAACGACAAACCGAGCTGGAAATAACACGATTGTTACGATTCGCCTTATGTCTGTCAATAAGGACATGATGTTTTAAATGGATTGAGGATATGATGATTTTTTCTTTTTATTCCATAATTTTGCTTTTCTGTTATTGTTTAAATATGAAATATTCTATATTGTTATGTTAAATTATACTTTACAGTGTTTAAAAAATGTATCTCCAGTCTATCTTATTTGACGTCGGGGTTAAAAAACCCCGACATCAAATAAGTTTAACGTGTGTTATGAGTATCTGTGTGTCTATCTGTAGCATTGTAGCTCCCAAACGAATGATATGATTTAAATTTGGTTTTTTTTATTTAAAAAATTAACTTGATCAAGTGTTCTCAGCTATGATTTAAAATCTGTTCAGTCGTTTGAAGACTATCGGCTCTTTTTTGGTTGTTAAAAATATATGAGCAACTACGACGGGTCCGATCAATTCTAAATTTGTTGTCCTGTTATTTCAATGACATTGCAACAATGTGGTAACCTCATAACCTCAAGGTCATATTAAGGTAATGAAGTCAAGCGTGTCATCTAGAAATTGCAGGATATCAAAGTGGTCACCAACTTAAAATAGAGGTATCGTGTTTGGGCTCTTTGAAAATTATAAAATGGTCTACATTAATAGCATAAAGATAGATAAAAAATATACGAATTTGTCGGAGATTTTTAAGTTTTCTATTTATATTTTCATAACTTTAAATAACTGATCAAAATGAGGGGGAATACCAAATAGCTATAATATAGATATTTTTATACCAAATCAAAAGCAGGCTAAATTTCTATACTACTTAGTATGCAGTAAAATGATATGTAAGCTATTATATTATTGTTTGCAGTATAAAAATAGACAAAGTTGTAAGAATATAAAGGAGAAATTAAACGATAAATCTAAAACAGAATACGTTAGTATATTAACTATTAGTTTTCACAAGTTTAACTGTACAACAAATAAGTTTACTTAACACAGTAACTTAAAAAAATACATAGTAAAAAATTAGGAATAAGGGACACGTAAAGCCAGTACTAAGTTATTTGTAGTAAAAATATTACTACTTTGAAAAAATAATCATTTGGCAATGGCACTTAGTTTTACCCCGTTTAAAATATTTAAAGGACGAAATTGTTTAGTTTGCTAAAAAAACTTCATTAAATCATTGTCATCATTAAACTGGTCAACGCTCGGTTTCTCATACATTAAGTAGGATTAGACTACATATACGCCACCTGATGGTAGTCACTGCCGACCATGGACATCTAAGCAATTCCATGGAGACTGCAGCCCTTACTGATAAGGCCTCTCCTGAGGGCTAAGCTGATGGCCTCGTGAATAAGCCGGCATGCACATCTATCCACCGAAACACAAAAATTGCTTCAAGGTAGAAAGGTATGTCGGTCGTATCTCCCCGGTGAACTAAAATATTATTTTAACTAGTTTTTCGCCCGCGGTTACCCCCGCGTGAGCTACATGATTTTGGCAATTTTTTCCTGGCGTAAAAGTGTAATTTCATATAGAGATTCAACCCCACTTCACATTCACAGGGGTAAACTTTTGGAAAAAATAGCCTATGTTCATTTTCATACTTCAAACTATCTCCACATTAAATTTCATTACATGTACCAAATGTAATGAAATTTAATGCTTTTTGGCCGTGAATGCGTAACAGACTGACAGAGTTACTTTCGCAATTAGAATATTAGTATGGAAAATATGGGGGATACAAAACCGAATTGGGTACCACACTAAGGCACTGGACCATCACTGGTTGAATGCGGGATAATTTGGCGCATCATGGTTGTGGTTTAAGTCAGCTTTCATAACTACCATGTCCTTGGAGAGGTGAAGGTAGGCTTTGCACACCTTGGAGAGTCTCTTGGAACACGTGAACCAGACATCGCCATTACGTGCATAACGTCTCTTGCTGTAAGTATACCCGGCGTGTAATAAGACAGACCCTTTGGGGGTGTTCACGAAGCTGCCTAGAATGGGAAATTGATGTTTTGAGGAACAAGGAGCAAAAGATTGAGAGACAAGACCATAACCGATGTGCATGGTGTTTATTATAAAGTAAGCTCTATTTAGATTATAATAACAGTCGTGATGATGTATGACGATACAATGATGACTGAAACACAAATATTTACTTAAGAATTTTATTCAGCATTAAGTAAATGATACGTGCAAGAGACAAGATCTACCAACGCGATTGGTCTAACGAACCAATCGCGTTGGTAGTTGGCGGATCATAGTGTTCAAGACTAATGCTGTTATAGTTTTAGCAGGACAGGGCACAGATTATGTATGTCCTCCTTGTTTCTCTATTTTATTTTATGAAAATTCTCTCTTAATTTAAAATATTTGCCATTCTGGCTCATGACTAGCAGTGGAGGCTCATGATTATGGGTATGAAATACCGTGATGACATCATCTTTTGCCATATTTACATAGGCTTTACATTTCTTTCGTCTGTCCGAACAATTGAACCTCCAGCCTTCTTGGATTCCATCACTATTCGCATATGTGTAGTTATTGTGTAAAAGCAGTTTCGCCTATTGGGATCCTCAGGTAAGCGTGATGTATTTACCAGTATCTGTAACTTATCATAGAATTAAATACAATTTAAGGGTGTGTAAATAATATGTGCCTTGGGCCTTTTTTAAATATATCCCGAATTTGACTGCTACACGTCGAGTTGCACTTGGATTGCAAAATAGAAGACCTTTTTTTCGTCGCCCATTTCGATTGTAATGTGTAGAGAAAGAAAGACTTTTTTCGTCGCCATCTAAATTTAAAAATTTAAAGGTTGGCAGCACCGAGAGGTACAGTTTACAGCTGCAGATTTGCTTAGAAAAATATGAAATCTCCTCTCCTCACAACTTGAATGGTGTCCACCAAGGATAACCGGAGATGAAATGTGGAAATAACGTTATCTTTACTTTGTGCAATATAAGGATAGCAAACGAATTAGTTAATAAGATTGTGAGGTGGCTACCTCTGTCTATGAACAAATAAATCCGTCTTAATACACTATCAACTTCAAACTGTCCAAATACAAAATTCCTGCAAGTTTCGTTGCTATTATAAGACAGAAAAGGCAGACAGAAATCGAATACCTCAATAGTAAATTTATATACGTAGACAAAGGTTGACTTTAGAGTCGAAGGCTGAGCAAAGCAACTAATATTTGCCCAGACAGAAACGAATTGAACAACTCACGCAAACGCATTATTAAAAATTTTATTTAGTAACGAACTTCAATTTATAAATATATTATTTATAAAATAATGAAACAGTTTATAACTGTTAATTAAACAGTCAGTAACAGCTCATTACAATTTTAAAAGGAGATGGGACTCACATGGACGCCAATCGCCATCGCCATCGTAATGCCATGAAGCAATTTTAATATGTGGTTGCTTGTATAGACGTATCTTAGTCCTAAGGAGTAGAAGATAAGAACAACGGGAAATCATAGATGTACGGCAGTTTCATTTAAGAATGTGTATTTCCCTACCGTGAATCGAATTCATAACATCAGCGGTTTCAAAAACAATCAATGTTTACATATGCAATGCAACCTACAACTTCGGATTTTCAAATTTTTACAACTTATAAGAATTTACATACAAGTATGTTCCAGTATTCATTCGAACTAGTTTGGGGGGTGGATGGTTGTGAAAATTTTCTGCGATAATTATATCATCATTCCTATTTGTATGAATATATGCTCTACAACTTTTCCGGTAAGCGTTTGAGCATTTGTACCTTCTACCACCGTCTCGCATGTTACTTCCTCTTGAATAGGTGTACATATTGTAGTAAAGGAGCCTTGTCCCATTGGTAAGGGTGATGAATGTCCCTGTAATGAATGATCAGTTTTTAATCCCGTCAAAAATATGAACGTAAAAGACTGATGACTTGCAGGAATCCTACCGACTCTACAGTGATGAGTGCTCTCAGGAAATATCCGATCTGGTGCTTACGTCACCGTTCCTGTATCGCACCATTTGCCGACGAATGAGGTTTTACCCGCATTTACTGGAAATTTGGCGGTCATCCACGGTCTGCTTGGCACGCTCTTCGTTACCGCGTACGTTAGATGTGGAATGAACTTCCTTCCGAGGTATTCCTAGTAAAAGTTTGTGCAAACAAGTCGAATATTGCTGACATAACAGTTTTCTGCTATAGGGACCACATACGAGAGACCTTTACTACCTTGTTCCAAACTACAAGTGCAACTTTTCGGGAAAAACATTGAAATATACTGCGAAGGATTTTGTAGAACACACTTTTATTTATTCAATGAGTTAAAATCTGAGATAAGGCAATTGACAGAGAACACACTCACATTATTTACAGTTTGATATATCGACCATCCTCTGTTTTAACGAAATGTGGTGGCGGATGGTTGTGATTGTAGTCAGCTAGAAGTATCACATTATCCTTGCTGAGGTGTAGATGCGCTTTGCACCGTTTGCTGTACGCATTTGAACAGTTGTATCTCCAACCACCCTCGCGAATTCCACAACCCTTAGAGTAACTGTATCCACCGCAAACCAGCAACTTAGTACCGCGGACCAACGTTATAAAAGTGGCTAAAAAGATTGAAGTGGATTAGATATTACATACAAATTAGGACTAGATTTCAAGTGCCTAGTCCTAAATTAAGAACTTAGCACGTAGGAAAATCGGGTGATACTAGGTCAAAATAGATGTGGCAGAGCGCCGAACAGAAATGAGATGCGTTTTATGTGGCTTATATTATTTTGAAATTAAAACAGTGCAAATCGTTACGAACTACCGGACCGATTTTAGCAAATTACATATAGGTATTCATTGTATCATTGGCTGAGTTTTTATAAAGAAAAAGGTTATTTTTAAATTGACATTAAATATGTGCAAAAATCAGAAAATCTAGTTATATCGTAACAACATAAATAAACTTTAATCTCATGATTAATATTTAATTAGGTAGCATAATATAATTGTCAGGTTTTAAAATTTGATATATCTCCGATCTTTGGTCTTGTACAGATTAGAGGCTTCATGGTTGTGGTTGTTTTCAGCCACTGCTGACGTTCACCATGCTTCATAATACAACTATCTGAAGCATCTCACGAGTTATGGCTTGAGAGGTAATGACTGACAAAATATACTATCTGGCTCACGGACCATGACTTTTCATGCAGCAAATTTAAAGTTATTTAATTCGATTGCTCGAAAGGGTGATACCTTTAAACTTATTCTATAATAACTTCGGGGTAAAGTAGAGGTCAGAAATTGGACTTTTTAAGTTTTAATATGACAAGCATCAAATAATTTTTAAATATATTTAATAGATTTTTTATTAACAATTATCACAAATTCTTTTAGTATGGTTACTACAGATAAATTTGGCACATTTATGGCACTTGACAGTGGTTTCTCTATCGATATATCGTGGGCAGATGCGGCATCTTTCTCGTTTTACTGATTGCAAGACATTGCTAGATATCGATGGACTTCGACTTTCGCGATCAAATAAAGTACTGCCATGAAGAGATGTTTCTACAAGATAAATGTAAATAATAAAACAAATGTCGCAACAAAATTAAGTTCAATAAGATAAACTAATAATAAGTACTTGTTGGTGGTAAGGTCCCATCGTGTGACCTGACAGGCTAGCGACCACCCTCAGGTCGGAGTCTACCGTTAATAGCGACTTGTCGTGTTCCGGTACTGCGCAAGAGCCAGAGAGCAGCTCATTCCCTTCCCATCAAGTCCCATCCCTTTTTCTTTTAAGGCCGGCCAGCATTGGCGATTCCTCTGGTGTTGCAAATGTTTACAGGCGGCGATGACTATTTACCTTACCAAGAATGTTGCCTGCCACTTCGTTTGACTCTTGCATAAAAAAATTAAGAATAAATAAAATATTGACGTATGTATTTCCAATACATACATAATAATTTTTTATTTTAAAACAATATTTGTAATATACTGTTCAAAACTGATAGTATACTTATTTAATATTAAAATGCAAAGAAAAATCAAATACACACATACATAATGACAGTACCTAGTTGTCGATGGAGGTAGACACTGTCGAAAAGCACGTGTAACCTTGGGCTTGTTACGGTAAATAATCAAAAACCGACGAAAAGTGCGAGTCGAACACGCAGACGGAGGGTTCCGTCCCATCGAACACATGTACATTAAGTGGCTAATGTGAGGAGTAATGTGAGGTTCAGCTCAATGAAAATTCTGACGCTGATGTCTGCAGTGAAAAGCCTTAAAAGTATTCGGTCTTATCCTAAAATCCAGAACGCAGTAAGCGCGGATGACGCTTGAAGATTAAAAAAGATGTGGTAGATAGACCGCCACAGGTGAATAAAGATTTACCACTTTCAGGTGGAAAATGGATATATATACCATCCATTTTTGCTTCCATTGTAACGAATCACTCTTTGCTTACGAGTACTTATGTAGTAAATCACATTCAACAACTCATCATTTTCAACAAAAGGTCATGTCATCTTTGCTAACATTCACGTAGTGAAGACATTCAACATGTACAGTTTTGGTCTTGATATTTAAGGCGAACACAGTTGTGGTTGTCGTTCACTGCAAACATCTTGCTTACATTCATGTAGTTTCACTATCGAATCTACATTTACAATTTGCTATACCGTCTATTTTTGGTCCTGACAAGTTTAACCAGTTGATATTTTTGTTTATACCTTCATGTAGTTGCACTTTTTGATCTACGGATATAATTTGATATACCTGCCATTTTTTGTCTGGACTATTTAGGCGCCTCATGGCTGTGAACGTCGTCCGCTGCAACGATCATGTCATCTTTACTTACATGTATGTATGCTTTACAGTTTTTGTTCAACTTATTCGAGCAACTGTACCGATGGCCACCGCCGCGGAACGCGCTGTTCTTTAAATACGTATAGCTGTTGTAATGTAATATAATATGACGTATCATATTATATTACATTACACTATTATTATTACTGCGAATCATCGTTATCTAGAATGCAGCTAAAATTAA
>DWNK01000424.1:0-11746 GCA_018250315.1 Hyalothyrus neleus pemphigargyra | reverse complement strand
GAGCTCAGCAGTGATGCGATTGGGTATTTACCCATAATTTATTATCAATAATATTTATTATTTAAATAAATAATGGACACTTAGAAAAAAGTGTCCATACTCTCATAAAAGTATTAGAACTAATGTAATATTACAATAGCTATGTTCTCGTTTGATGGATTTGGTAAAACAGTATGCTTAGATATTGAATCTTTAATGATCTTCAATTCTAACTAAATAAACTATAGACACAGGAAGGTAAATGAACTATAGATAGGACGTCTGTTCTGTGGAAGCGTTTACATGTGCTGATGTTAGATTGCATATGCAGAATAGGCAATGATTGTAGGACTCGGTGCGCAACCACCATTACAATTATTTGTACGTGTGCCGGCAAACACTGTTCCAACGGATACACAAGAATTGCTTTATAGTAGAATGAGGGTGGCGATGGTACCTCGCGTACGTGACTACTTTTTACCAAACTTAGATTGCGTGTCCTTAAGGTTTAACTATCGTACGAGACCATGTTGTCAAGATAAAAAGCATCCTATATGGTAATCCATCCATAAACTTTCTGTGTACCAAATTTCACCCAAATCGATTCAGTGTTTCATATTTATGATATTACTAGTTCCGCCCGCGGCTTCGCTCTCGTGGACTTATGAACCAGGTTATAAACTATTTGGGAGGAAAATTTTATCTAAATCTGTTCAGCCGTCTTTGCGTGCGAATAACTAACATCCATCCAAACAAACAAACAAACTTTCGCATTTACGGTTTATGGTAAGGTCCCATAGTGTGACTTGACTATTTAGCGACCACCCTCAGTCCGGAGTCTTGTCGTGTTTCGGTAGTGTGTCTGAGAGTCAGAATCTCTCTTCCCACTTTTCCCATCCTTCCTATCCGATCTGATCCTTTTTCCCTTCAAAACCGGCGTAGCGACTCCTCTGGGGTTGCAAATGTTCAAAGGCGGCAGTGACTACCTACCATCAGGTATGTCGCCTGCCTCTTTGTTGAGCTTATACATATAGAAAGCTATAGTATACCGTCCTAGGTTTTGGTCCGTCGCTCGCGAAACTACGAATAGCGTTATGTCGTGGGAAATAGCACAATTTAAGCACATTGTTGTCGAGGGAATTACTTTATTTTACGTCTTGGATGAAGCAGCTGCCAGTTTATTTTAGCTTACTTTGACAACGAGGTCATAACGAAGTTTGGTTTTATTAAACTTAAAACTCGTTTTAATAACGCTAGCAACTGTGTCCGCTACCATAATTAATATTGTAAAATAATCTTCCGTATAACACTCTTTGATAAGGGCCTCACCTGGGTGTGTACCCAACTTATCAGAAATGTTTTCCCTTAATATTGGAATTATGGCAACGAAGGATTTCCACCAGCCCAGATGATCATGCCATCCATGCGTACTCCAATAAAAATAGATGTTTTAGAAACTTTGATAGCGTTATTCTGAAGATGCGTGATTAGAAGAGTAATTAAAAATTCGCAAATATTATATACAAAAATCAAAAATATTCAAATATAAACTGGACTATTGCCTAAATTAAGTAAAAAGGTTTACGAGTCTGCCATTTGACTAACATAAAACTCAATTTAAAGGTTCCGCGTCTGTCATTCGAAAACGGATCGCTACAACGCACCTAAATACCTTAAAAGAACAAGTCAGTAACAACTAACGACCGCATCGCATCGTAACAAAAACTTGGGTTGAAAGAAGCACTACTTGGTCGGATGCTGGGACAGAGGAGATCACTCTCCACAACCGGATCTTGGGGGGTTACTACCATGTACTAAATAATTTTTATTTTAATCCTACTTCGTATGTACGCCACGTAAGCTTCCTTTTAAAATTGTGTCGATAAGAAGTTATGATGACGTCATGGCAAATAATTCGTTCATGATGTGACATTTTACAAGCAATCAAATGTAACGAACATGACTCCAGCCAATGGGAGCTCCGCTGGCCTGCTAGCCATTGGACGCCTGCCCGGAATATTATTGAAATGACAAATGAATTGGAGCCTAAATTAAATCATTCTAATATAATAAATAATAATAAAAATAAAATAAATATCTTTGGACTGCTCACACACGGCCATCTAATCCTAAATAAGGCAGAGCCTGTGTTATGGTAACCAGGCAACTGATAATATTTTTAAATACATACTTATACAGATAATTTACGCCCAGACACAGAACAAATACTCGTGCACATGACACAAATATCTGTTCTATCCTATACACAAACAACACGACCCGTGGCACACCAGTTTCTCTAACCACTAGACTAACGGGACAGTCAAATTTTGAAACAACGTTCCTTAACAATCATAGTTTTATAAAAGATCGTGGTTACCCCCCTGCCAGTCCCCTGCTACTCGGACTGCCACGCACACAACTTAATTAGTCGTTTCAAAGAAACCAGCCCATTCTCGCCAGCTTTCAAAGAATCTATCATGTTGTACGTTATTATTTAATTTAATGGTCTAGTAACTAGTTCTTTTGAATTCTAGTTTCTTATGTTGTGGGAGTAGATGCGCGTGCGGCATATACGTTACAGCCCACATCTAGCGAGACTTCGAGGCTAAAGTCATGTCTGAAGTCATATCTACATGGACTATACTTCAGATAGGACTTAAGTCTTACATCCGTTGCTAAATATTGATGATTTCCTTGATGTAGGTGCGGCAACCACTAGTGTTGAATTTTGCGAGGCCTTAATCTAATTTAATCATTTTATTAGACTTATTATTATCTAATTACGTTTCCTCTGTAGCTTGCAATTAAGAAGCCAGAAGATACGAATTTTATATCCCTATTCGGACTCATTGCCATGCTATTAAGCGCATCGCTACTGCGCAATTAGCCGTGGACTCATTTCCCAAGCTATCTTTAGTTCTCGAAAATAAGTGAGATCCTTAAAATATAGGAGTAAGCAATTTGGAATTCAAATTCAAACCAAATGCATTTAATGCTTCTCTGACACTGCTGAAGCTGAATATTTGTTTAATCTTGTTTATCTAGCCGTATTTGTTGTACTGAGCGTGAGTCTCCTCATCTTTATGAATGTGAAAGCATAGTTAAAATATCCAGGTCGTCCTAGTAGATGGTACAAAAACATGGTATATTTAATGCTAGCATGCATAACAAAAACTTTTTACACTCAGCCGTTAACCACGTCGAAAAAATTCTGTACGCAATGGATATAGAAATTTTGGGACGTGAGTTGATCGGTGCATTCGTATTTTCGTTAAATATTTAGGAAAAAGGATACGAGGATATAATTGTAGCTTCTAGATTAGATAGATAATAAAACTCAATGCGGACCAAATCATGATATACGATGAGATTTTTCCCAAAAGGTCGATCACCCTTCTAATGGAAAAAATCTCGATGAACAGTCACTTATGATGGCGTCGTCATTTTGCTGTTATAAGATATTGTCACAAACAGTCTGTAAGATAAGCCAGCAGCACTGTGGGATAGTAGCGTTGGGGAATGTCGAGATAACAAGCAATATATAGAATTCTTGAAGTGTTTTTGCCAGAAGCAGATAATAAAAAATGTGGCACAGTTGTCGCCGTACCGGAATGTTGAGCAGAGGATCTCGGAATCAATTCCCGGTCAGACAGAAAAGTAAATTGTGATTTAAGATTTCAGATGACTACTATAAATACGTATAATCATTAATCAACTCATGAACTCGTGTCTGCGAATGCATACGGATGTGAATTTCAAATATTTTGAAACAGTCCGTAAGGCCTTCAACAGCTATCTCCGAAACAGCGCAAACACGAGTGTGGCGGTGGCACAGAGTTTAGCCACTTAAATTGGTATACTTCTTATCAACAGTGAGAAATCTCTACTTAAAACACAATGATCGTGATTTTCTCATCTTTATGGCTGTTTGTTATAATTAAGGTTGCCCAGCGAATCCTGTGATAAATAAGCAGTGATTATATTCTCATTGTTATCTCATATCATTTGAGAGTGTAACTCCGTTCATAATTATGTCATTGTTTTACATGTGATAATTTTGAGTTAGTCCATTTTGTTCTACTATTAGAATATTATCTAGTTTGTATTTACGTCAATACTCTGCTTAAAATGCAAGCAATAACTACGTCAAATAAAACATTTAGCTACTGCGCCTGACTGTACACTATACGATTGTAGGTGCATAACCAGTTCTGAGGAACTATTATGTTAATTACTTCTCTACTAACAGAACGTACTATTAAATATAACACAAATTGAAAATTTTTAAACATCGCAATTGAAGGCAAACGGCAGATACGGTCATTTAATTTTATCTAAAGGGAAGACACATATGAATGGCATCTTTCCAAAGTTTTCATTTTATTGTAACAATTAAATTCTTAAAAAATACAGTATTTTGTAAATTATTCAAGTCGTGTGCCGTCTCACGTATCTATATAACAGAAAATCTTAATCGTGCTTGATTTTTGACGTAACTAAATAACTCATTTTAAGTGGTATTTACCTATTGGTCTAGTTGTTAGTGTACCTGACTTCTGCGTCGTGTCGTGGAGTCGATTTCCTTTAAGGGCAAATATTTGTTCGATGAGCGCGAGTATTTGATCTGGGTTTGAGTGTAAATTAGCTATATATATTTTAGAAATATATTTAGCTATCATCATCAGTCGTCTGCATACCGTAGCATGCTTAATTTGCGTTCAGTTGGGCGTGTTTAAGTTGTCAAAGAATTATATAAAAGTATAATTAAAAACGAAACACGTATGTGACTGAATCCTGCCCTGTAACTTACGTCTACCTACTTGTTACATATGTATGTAATTGTATGGATTAAACACATATTTAACTTCGCAATTGCATAATAACTTTATCCAGATTTGTCGTTGTTTTGCACCACGGTTTCATTTCCGAGGTTATTTTCGACAATTTTGTTTCAAGGAACTCAACTATCAAACTTTCACTAAGTAAAAATCGATATGTGGAAGTGAAGTATGCATTTATGAGTATGATGAAATAGTTACGCGCATTGCACAATACGTGAGAATTTAAACTGTCACATAGACTGTTACATTTATATGTAGAAAATTCTATAGGTATATAAATTCTTGGACACATAAAAAAATTTGACTATGTCTTGTCATATTCTTTGTTACCACAAAATTGTATAACAAAGCTAGTGTAAAATCCCCTAACATATCCATATTAAAAAAATATAAAGAGCTGATAACCACCCAACGGAAATATTTTTAATCAGATATAGTTAGATGGATAGATAGATAGAAAGACTCTTTATTGTTTGTATGCCACAAAATCATCATACATATTTACACCAAAACATAGGTAAAACACAAACAATAGTTATATATTCTAAAAAGTTTTTACAAAGGTAGGGTGGCGTTTTTGCAATAAGTTTTTTACTATCCTTTTCTAGGTATGGATGGCGGTTTACTTATATATGAGGTGACCATTTAGTCCTCAACAGTGGCAACGCTTAAGATGGTTTTATATGGAGATTTGCGTGTTCGTTTTTGCCGCGCACGTGCAAGATGTGGAATGAGCTTCCATCTCAGGCATTCCCGGAGCGCTACGACATGGGACTCTTCAAAGTGGCGTAAAAAGAGCTCTACATCAAGGCTGGCGATGTATTGCCGATCTCTCTGGTGTTGCAGATGTCTATAGATGGAGGTGGCCACTTACTATTAGGTGGCGTGCCTTATCGCTAAGGCTAAAAATATAAAAAAAAGTTGCTTACAGTCAGACATGGGCGGCATAACCATCAGCCGCACTGCATGCTCGTTACTTCAATATTATAAAAATCAGTAAATAAATAAACAGCTCCTCACTCTGCCAAATGGCTTTTGGCACGTCACTACGAATCTATTTTAATCTATGGCGTTTGATACATCGTATTAATAACAATAATTACAGCTTGGTTACTTCCGTGACTATGTTGTAGTCTGGTGCATTCATTATACTTATTTCATGCAAGAAATTATACTTTATATTTGTTTATTGTAAATATAAAATGTTAATTCCTAAGCGTAATTGTAACTTGTAAATATTATAATTATATTTTGGGATGTAACAACAGGCTACATTTTGTGATGTAACAATAGGCTACATTTTGTTCTTGTTTTTGAAGTCTATAAAAATCGTAACTTAGGATGTAGCGTATACAACATTCCATAATGTGGTCGAGTGAAGAGGACTTACTTGTAATTTTTTGTGTAATTTTTATTTACCTATCTTTAAGTTTACCTCCTACCTAGACAGGAACTTATAATCATAACACTGTGTTAAGACAACATAAATTTTTATATGTGTCTTAATACACTTTGGCCGAGCAATGTGAAAAAATTAGTACATATAATAAATTAAGTAGCTTTTTCTGTCGCATGATGTAAGCCTATAAATTTGCGTGTACCAATTAATGTTGCATTTTATTTACTTAACTAGCTGAGCCCGCAACTTCGTTTACGTGAGCTTCGGAACATTGTTTATAGTATTTGTATTTTTTCCTTGGGAATATTTGGGAATCATTTTCCCGCCTTAAAAAGTGTTTTATATCTTAACTCAGATAATTAGTCGTCACCATACTAATTTTTATCAACATCCGTTATTTTCCAAAAAAAAAATGTGCAGGTGGGGTAGCTCAGTTACAGTTTTATTATTTGTAGATATCTCTAACTAGTATAAAACATCGCATAGATAAATAAGCGCATTTCAACGTGCGTCAAGAAGCGCAGAACGGTTGGGTATTGTATCTGGAACGGCGCGTTTTCGCCATTGACATCTAAACAGCATGGCCATGTTTACGCGCGTACGGCGTGTTTACAAACAGTAAATTGTTTACTCCGACACGACGCAGCGTCATTTGCGTCATTCCACGTCACGGCACCGCCTCGCCCTGCCGCCCAATCCTATACAACGTCTTACTGCACTTAAGACTGGAACTATATTAGCCGGCCGTCTGATATCCGTTTTGTTTGATCCCATGCATCTCGTTTGGCTCGAATGAGCAGTCACCTTAATTCACTTTTAGGAGCTTTACCCGATGGCATACCTCTGATGTTCGTTTTATTTGATCGTGTGCCATCTCACTTTAACTTTTTAAGAGCTTTAAAACTAAGATTTAAAGAACTTATTGTGATTGCTAATATAGGCCTCGGACATAGACATGCATGTGCCCAACCTTAAACAGCTCCAGCTTGAAGTTTGAAAAGTATGGGTGGGTATTAAGACTTCGTAAAACCGTTATTTCTGGTAGATAAATACATTTGCATACTCACGTATACGTGGTCAGCGCGTGTCTAATGCACTGCCAGCTTTAAGTTTAATTGTGTTCCGTCTTCTGTTGGTCGTATCCTATCAGATCTGCTGTCATCGTAGTAGGTGATTATGTAACACTCGCTCGGTTCGATTTCAGTGCGTTGTTTATCGCACACGGGTATTTTTGCAATACGCAGTTAGTTACTTACTATCGCTGTATCCACTTGTTACATACATTTGTATGTGTTTAGTACCTAATGATTCTGTTATTAAATCAACCTTGTTTTTACACTTAACAATATGGGTGCAACGTATGTAAATGTCGCTTCTTTCTTTATATCATATCTTGTTCTATTTTATCGGATTTAACCAAATACTACTTGGGCGTAGAACCATTATCTATGGTTTGTCTATGGTTGTCCGTAAAAATCGTAGACATTTTCATTGTTATTGCCAGAAGTTCGCTATCGGTCCGTTCCACTAGAAGCACGAATCGCTCAAAATGTATGGCTAAAATTATAAGACTGGGCTGTTGGTCTAGTGGTTATTGAACCCGACTGCTGCGCAATGTTGATGCTGCCAAGGTGAGTTGCCACCCAGAAAAAATATATGTATAAAAAATATATACGATGAGCAAGAGTATTTGTTCTGTACAGGTTCTGCCTATTTTGAGATCAGATGTCTGTGTATGAGCTATCTGAAGGTATTTATTTATTTAGAGCGATTTTAAAGGCTAGTGGAACGCACCCTACAAAATCTACATTGTTTGCCAAGCTGGCAGCTAGCCGCATCTCGGTTTCCTATAAGTGATTTCAAAAGAAGCGTGGAATTCCACGAAACGAACACAAAACATAGAACACGATGATATCAATGATATTTAAAAACTTGTTTGTATGTTAGTCGACTGATAGTATTAGAATGATTCATTATTTTTCTTTCCAATTTGTATGATGCCATCATATTTTTACGAAATTGTCTTATAACATTAAAACAGGTATTTTTGGGCACCTTATTTATTTAAACACCCCAGTAAAGAAGGGGTTCAAAGGATTGACGAGAAAATCATTATTAATCTCAATCGACTCAAAACATCTTATTAATTCTATTATCGTTTAATTGATACCAAATAACTTAATAAATTTGAGTAGTGTTATTAATCATTTTCAAAAAAGTATTAATAGAAATATATTTATGAATTTTTCAAAATCTACCCCGAAATATATGACAGCGTGATAAGGTCACGCATAGGAAAAGTCAAGATATAGTTTATACCAAAGATTTCAATCTATGGTTTATACATTTTACACTTTTGATTTTTTATTACTAAATATACCTAAAAACGAATACATGCAAGTTCACTCCTGTTGTTAAGTATGTAATGCAATCATTCCTTGCATTCACCAGTAGATTTTTATTTTTTTTATTTTATTAATCATCCCTCCCTAATCCCATTCGTTAGGTTAGTTCGAAAATGTTATAATATTGTTTTTATAATGAGACTGACCCGTTAGTCTAGTGGTTAGTGAACCTGGCTGCTGCGCCGGCGTGGGTTCGATCCCCACCCAGAATAAATATTTGAGTGATGAGCACGAGTATTTGTTCTGTGTCTGAGTGTAAATTATCTTTAAAAGTATGTCTTTAGTATGTCTTTATATATATGTATGTTTATTCGTTGTCTGATTACCATATCACAGGCTCTGCCTAGTTTGGGATCAGATGGACGTGTCCAAATATATATTTATTTTATGTTGATGTCGAAATTTATATTTAAAAAAAATGTGCCATTAGAAGATAATGAATTTAAATATAAACAAGAGGTCATTAATTCGTCCAATTATAAAGACAACTTGTGTTAGGTATACCTACCAATTTTCCTGTAGTGAATTCTTGGTAACTTTGTGGTTCTATAACACAATTATTAAAATTATTTATACCGTTACATTAAAGTCTCACACAAAACCCTTCTTTCTTAGGTTCATCTTCTTTACTCTATACATATAATAAAGCTGTAACTGAGCCACGTCTGTGCCTTGAATATTTTTTGGAAAATCTTGATACAGAGAATTTTAAATTTTTTGTCAGTCTACCTGTTTGTTACGGCATCACGCGTAAACCACTTGAGGGGTTTGATAACATTTGGTATGGTGGTAACTAATTGTCCAGGTTATATACTTATATATATACTTACGAATAGAATACTTTTTACTGCAGAAAAATGGATATTTCAGAGATACAAGATTCGCCAGTGCAAGGTGAGCTCTCATCAATATGGTCGTATATATTAAGGAGTGTTCAGCTTCAAAAATTTAACGCGAACTGACAAGATACCCCTTTCGGTATTTGATCCACGTAGAACAAACATCACATTAATAGCGGTATGGTTAAAGTAGTAATTTTCCTAATTTATTTAACTTAAGAAATTATTATAGTACGTCTTTTCGTTTATTGTCGTTTACCTTTCATAAAAAGTAAATATATTAGATAAGATAGACACTAACGAGTATATTATATCAGGAGTATATTATGCTCATTTTTATGGCAGTCGCTTAAAGAAATCTTCTAAATGATACTCAATATCCGTTCAATTAATACTACTTTACACAAAACGGGCTTAACATGTCCTTTCACACCCTATACTGATAACACGCGGTTTTAAAAAGCAAAATTGTACTTATACCTAATTGATGTATCACATTCTATATTGTTAAAAAACCGGACAAAAGAGAGTCAGAATCGCAAACCAATGACATATTTTTTAAATCGTGCAAAAATATTCATCACCTCTATGGAAGTGGAGTTAATATAAACGAAAAGCCTTATGTCGTCTAATGACGTTTCGCATTTGAATTTATTTAATCAGGAGTTACAATCGATTTATTTAATCTTTATCTTTATGAGTCTTCATGCTTTATCCCTCACCACCACGCAATCATTAGTGAAATTTGCAATGAACTCTGCATCATGTCAAAGCGTAGTAAAAAATCAATATCGATGGCTATGACATTCCGGATGCTCATTGGCGTTTGGTGACACTATAGTCACAGTGTTTTGTTTTTTAAATAGTTTCGTGTAGGTAGTGTACGAAGGCCTTAAGTGTAACACAATCGAATTCCCCGCGATTTACGTCACATGTCACATTTTGCTTATTTTCTAAAAAAGGACGGTCGTTCTGACTTGTATCTCCAAGGTGACCTATGATTCTAAATATATACCCAAATATTAGGACTTACATTATATGGTTTGTTTAATAAATGCCGACTCACAGTATGCTAACATGAGCATTTTTCGAATAAACTTCGCTTTTCAAGAACAGCCAATGACAAAGTGTATTGCTCAGGATCCGTAAACGTAAAAGTAGTATAGCCCAGTGGATATGAACTGCGGCCTTCTACTGCGGGGATCGGGGTTGGAATCCCAGACTTTTTTTCGAAACCGTGTGGTAGCAATAAATTATTAATTATTAAAAAAGCGAGACTTAGCTAACGGTAACGGTAAGCTATAACAGAGTAATGCAATTTTTACAAGAGTACCATTCTAGTTTTTATATACAATATATATAAGTCCTGTACCTCAACAAGTTGTTTGGGTACTTCAGTACAATAAAATGATACTAAAACTAGTTTTAATAAGTAAACAAAGAACGAAAATAGAATACCGAAAGGGTCCTACGACGTAATGGCGATCAATGTCACCTGCGATACTGGGATGTATGATGCGGAGGTATTAAAGTTCATAATGTTCAGCAAATAGCTTATTGTAAAGGGCTTTTATAAGTGTCTTTTAGCTATTGTCTATGGTTTCATTCGCGCTAATAATGTAACGAGTTTTTTTCAAAGAACGAACGGATACCGCGAGGTGTTAGGTGAGCCTCGTGGCTTATGTGGATCGTGTAGGATCAACCAAGTAACTTCGGGTACGGTCAGGCCGTGGATGAGTGAACGACAAAATTTTATAAATACTCCGTGATTTGATGGACACAAAGATATCATTTAACCTTGTTACAAGCGGTGAAAACATGCGACGCACTACTTAGCCACTACCGAGTACCTCCATAAATTCGCACTAGAACAACGTAGTGGAGGCCTTCCCCAATTATGATGAGTGACCCGAGTTCACCCTTCTTATGACCCACTGTCATAAAAACCGTTGCGGACACCGTTGGCCCTTTTCGTCAGGCTGACTTTGGCCTCTAATCCAACCCATCGTGACGTATCTACATCGGGCCGCGACTAGGTTCTCTTTTTGCTTACTTTCTTATTTAAACTTTGAATGGAAATTGCTCTACTCCTAATGATCATAACGTGATGTAAACGAAGCTTAAAATCTTTAATAATAAATAGTCTATAAAATTCAAAAGAATTTTTCATAGAAGGCTGGTAGTTTTACAGATTATCGCGCTCAAACTGATAGAAAAACAATCCGTTAGATTTGTAATAATTTTACTATAGATTATGTTTATAGCAATGATAATGAATAC
>DWNK01000423.1:0-11752 GCA_018250315.1 Hyalothyrus neleus pemphigargyra | reverse complement strand
AAGTTTTCTCTTATAAAAAAAAGATTAGTAAGTAGATAGTTAGACAGTTAATACGCTATCCTACTGCAGGACGGGTAAGATTTCTCACTACGTTTTATGTGTTTTTTAAAATAATAGTTCTGCGTTTGGCTGCTATCTCGCCTGATGGAGATCGATGCTGTATCTTACCGATAAAACAAAGAATAATTTGTTTCTACTGTCTAATACACAAATTATTTTGATTATTATTAGTAGAACACAATTTCTTGTTGTAAATATTTTAATATAAGTAGAAATTTACTATACCCTTAAAATGTATTACTTACTTAATATTTAAATAAACAAGTACCTACTAATTTTATTATATCCTAAATAAAATTCCCTACAGCCTTCGCGTGGCAACGTTGCTTGTCCTAAACTTTTGAAAATACAGTCCTAAATACCCTTTCATCCATTTTCGTAACTAAATACGTTTTCTTAAACTGTGGCCGTGACGGCCGGTGACGACTTCAAAAAAAGGAGATAATCTATTCGTGTGAATGTTGCTTTTTTAAATATTTTTTTAATATCTCGGAACTCTGCAACCCGGCGAGCGATTAAAAAATCTTTTTGTGTTCAAAATTAGACACTCTTTGTTATGTCCCATAAACGTATCCTTTGAATCTGGTGAAGATACGAAACGTAACTCCTCAATGAACACAGAATTCACTTAACTGAAGGGGTAATATTTAAATGACATTAACATTAGCGCCGACATTAAAGAGTTTTTATTTAACAAGCAACACGTTAACGACCGGTTTGAAGCGCCTCTTACGTTATGAGAGCTTAGTACTTTTTTTGGCTATGTATGTTCAGACGTCTGTCGCGCGACACTTACTCCACGTATCTTGTACATAGTTAAAATTCTTTCGTTAGATGAAAACATGTATTTTATTAAAGGCAATAGGATTGTAAGAGGTTTTATTGTCATATATTTATTGACATAAAACCAAAAGATCACGACAAATTTTTATCAACCTTATGAAGAACTTACAAGAGACTGAGACTGTTCGAAATATTTGCTAAATTAATTTTATTACAAGTAGACTAACGAATAATATGGAATCATTTTTACCAGCATGACGTCATGAGAACCTTATCGGCATGGAATACATCGTAAATCCTGTCATTCTTTTCAAAGCAGGCGTAGATTTCTCTGGTGTTAGAAATCACCATAGGCGGCGGTGACTATTTCTTATCATTAGTAGCCCAAGTTTTTTTGTTTTATTATTGTCATTATGTAATTTTTATTTCGTTAAAAAGAAACTTTAGATGCAAATCACAAGAAAAATAATAATATGTAAAAATTATACTTAAACATGAAGACATAGTCTGATTCAGGTAATCAAATTGGCATCCTGTATAAAAAGCCTTGAAAGCGCCGAGATCGTCTCTACGCAGAAAAAAGATATCTTGTTTCACAGGAGTGTACATTAACGACCAATTTTAAGGGCTTTTTACGTAAATATATTTTCAGTTATGTATGTTACGAAATAAACATATTCCTGTAGCATTAGTGCTAGAGTTCTTCTAACTTTAGAGATGGAAGAACTCTATGTGGTTCGCTCTAAACAAAAGTTTACATTGTTGGTTTTTTTATGGATATTGTTAAGTACACCTATACTTTAACGAGACGTAAACTATGTTAGTCCAATTAGGAAGCGACGCACCTGTAATTGACTTTGGGTAGGACTCTAGATTAAATTTTTTTAACACCTACATAAAATAGAGGTGTTATATATTTCACACGTGTGGTATCGTAGCTCCCGAGCGGATAAACTGATTTAAAATATTTTTTTTTCTTAATATGTTTCGATCGAGTATTTAACTCTCGACTCAAAAAATCTGTCCAGCAGTTTTTAATTAATGAAGAACTCTGAGAAACTACCAATAGTCTGAGCGATTTAAAATTTGGTATCCTGATACCTACGTCAATGATATTGCAAGGTAACCTTGATCGACAGGTACCCAACTTCAGTCATTTTTGACCTCATTGGAATGACTCAATTAATAAATAATAAATTATATAGATATATGGTAATATTATGGTCTTATGATGGAGCACGAGAAAGATTATTTTTTTAATTTTTAGAGGGTTTTTTCAATGACAGGCGTTTTAGTCTACCACAGCTGTCTATTGGTCCTTGCTTTCGATATTATATAAAAAAAGGATCAAAAGAGCTGAAAAACTCTGTAGAAAAAAGATATCTTATTTCACAGGGAACACGTTAACGACCAATTCGAAGCGCCTTTTACGTTATAAGAGCTTAATATATTTTCGGCTATGTATGTAGCTATGTGTTCAGACGGGCGGTATGTATTGAGTGATACAACGGATTAATTATAGCTTAAAATATTTTTTGAAAAATGTTTTGTTTTGTATTAAGACACATTTAAAGCATATCTGAAAGCATCCTTACTTACTATATTGTAGTTTATTATAGTATTTTAGTGCACAAAATAAGCATTCATCTTGATAAGCACAAGCTTGTTTAGAGGTTGGTATATTAATTACAAGGAGTTCTGTGCAAGTACTCGTATGAATATATTTAATATTCTGATATAAAGCTAACCTTTTATTAGATAGTAACTCGTGGACCATGAGACGCTAAAAGCGGAAGTGGTGATAGCGTAGATTAGCGTAATGAACATAAAAATATAACCCGTAACATCTTCTCGGAAAGATAAAATCGTATACGGACCTTGGGCGAGACAGCATCAAGTCACTATATGTTATAGGAATGACGGCACAATATCATAGCAGTCAGGTATATATCGACGAAAAAAAAACGTACCTAAGTATTTATTGTAAGTAGCAAAAAAAGTTAGGTTAAAATGTTTTATTAATTGTTAACTACATAGCATTTTAAGAAAAACTTTTGTTAAAATACTATGTAGTTCTACTATAAGAATACCTATATTTAAAAACTTTAAAATTAAAAAAATAATCTCCTTCTGGTTTAATGGTCTGATTAGTTTCATATTATCACTTGTTTGTATTTTATTCAAATTATATTATAAATTCACATCTCCTGCACATATGTAGGCATGTACAAGTGTCATTATACATAGGAACCCCAAAGCAACAAATTTTATTTGGAAACTATAAATATCATAAAAAAATAACACGATGAAGGGTTACATGATTATGATAACCTTATAAAGACATAGGTTGAAATAAATTATTACCCGAATTGATGACAACAAATGAGTCTCATAGTGATAACATTAACTCTGTAAACATTAAGTAGCACGCCGTTTATCTCGACACGATTCAACATTAAAATAGTTTAACATGTAAAGAAACACATACCTACTTATTACAAAGTGTTGTGGTTAAAATGTAATAAATAAATAAACCAAGATTTATATAAAGAAATTTTATTCGAAAAATGAGTACATACAGACGATTTTTATTAGTCTGCAAATGGATACCCACCATAAAATTAAACGCGACTGAGGACTTATTTAATTAAATAGCATTAATAGCCTAGTGGTTAAAAATTGCGGTCCGGCTCTGATAGATTCAGGTTCATATTCCATATCTGACTTATTATGTGCGCGTAAATCATGTGCTCATTACAACGTTATTATTACTTGCTCGTATAGGTTAAGGAAAACATTGTGAGGGCATCTACATACCCAAAGTTCTAAAAAAATGTATCTCAAAGATGTGTGAAGTCCAGCAATTGGCACTTGGTCGGACTATGGCCTTAGCCTTCTCATTGCGAAGACGACAAGTAGGCCAATAATGGGTAGACAAAGAGGTCATTTTGGAGGTCTACGGTACTAACTCGGGCGTACGATCTCGGACTCGATTTAATCAAAACTTAAATTAAGTGAGAACTTTTATAAGGTCTATTAGCTTTACATTTTATTAACCGACTACGAAAAAGGAGGAGGTTCTATGTTCGGCTGTATGTATTTTTTTGGTTAGTTTAAAATGTTCAGTTATAATTATGTTGACGCTACATAATCTATACCTATAAAAATATGATTTTTTGTAGGTATGTTGCGTGCGTCACGTGAAGTCAGCTGAAATGATTAGGCTATTATTTTAATATTTTTAAACGTTAGTAATAATCCGAATTAGATATAAAAAGAAATGCAAAAATCGCACTCCTTTTCTTCAACTTCCTCTCCCCTTTACATCACAATTGGTACACTACCAATCTGCCCTACACCAATGTGCTAGACTAAGGCCTAATCCTTCTCATTCTGAGAGACTTAAGCCCAAATGTAGAACAGATGGGTTGATGATGCATGTAAACCTAAGCTTCGGGGTCTTAGCGAGAAAATGTTTGTGTTCTGCACTACATCGTCTTAGTCAAATGCCGTCGTAAAATCTTATGCAAGTGTCTTAGATTTAATGTCTCCCCAAATCCGCTGCGGAACTTTACATAATTCAATGTAAAGCGTTATTTTCGTTGGTGGTAAGGTCTCATAGTGCGACCTGACTGGCTAGCGACTACCCACAGGCCAGAATGTACCACCAATAGCGTCTTGTCGTGTTAGAGTAGTGCGCCTGAGCCAGAATCCCCGTTCCCACCCTTCCCATCCTTCCTATTCATAGATCATATAGCCTATTGATGGCCAATGAATATTAATTCCCATACAAACGCAACTCACCAGCGCGGGCAGGGGACGAGTTAAAAATCCACGCATGTTATTGGTTTTCATATAATTGACCAATCAAAGCGTGGCGGATACGTCAATATCCCTAGTAACGACCAATGACAATCAATTAAAGCAGTGTTTTTAAACTTCTATTTGTCGCGAGAGGGAAATTAGTGCGAGCAGTCAATAGGCTTCATAGTCTTTGTTCCTATCCCATCTCATCGCTTTTCCCTTCAAAGCCGACATTGGTGTTGCAAATATTCAGAGGCGGCGGCACCTATCATCAGGTATCTTGGCTGCCTCTTCGTTTGGCTCATACATAAAAAACAAGTTTCATCAACATAATATATTTAAACCATTCAATTATTCCGACCACACAAGTTCCTTCAGTACGGTCAAACATTTATTTGTGGGATTCAACTGTTTAAAGATCAAGTTTGGAATTTGAACAACTGGATTACCTAATTTAGGATCGACTCCATTGTTCTGTAATCCCTTTAAATAGAAACTGCAATACACGAATTTAGCTACAATTTCAAAACATTTCGGTTGAAACAATGTTATAATCGCCTGAGACAACAGGAAGTATGTATTTTAATTACTAGCGAGCCCGCGTGTTCGCTCGCGTTAAATTTGACGTAATAAATAAAATAATAAAAATACATCAGCCGAACATAGAACCCCCTTTTTCGAAGTCGGTTAAAAGTAACCTTTCTATGACATTCACATTCTTTGGTAATTAACCATTGCTCGTTTTATCAAACTTTATTTTGGTTTTAAGGCTGAATTGATGTGCTGTTATGGTGTTATGATTCATAAAACTATTATTCCTATTCTTCGGCTACAGTGTTTTTTCCTCGACATAAAGAACCTTATGTCCTTCTCTCTATACCCTTGAAAATATGTGTACATGAGCAGTTAAGGCGTGAAAGCGTGACAAATAAACAAATTCACATTCGGGTATATAATATTATTGTTTGGAATATGTATTGAAAAGTTGATGAAACGTCTAGTCACACCTTGGTGCCTAGCATCAAGGTGTGTACTGACGTGTTCCGTACGTGTGCCGAATTGTAATTAAAGAGAACTCAACGCACTATTTCGTATCACTTTTTGATTCCGACGTTTTGTTTGGCTGAGAGGACCATCGCCGCGGTAAACTAGAGTTCTTAGCAATCAATACATTAAACGTACAAAGTAGTATATCGAGCACTCTTTGATTACAACTAATACTCAGGACTAAGGGCATTTGGTTACAGATGGATGGCAGTGATCATTTACATCAGGTGAACTGAAGCATCCATCCAAAACCATAAAACTATAATATTCGAATGTAGTTCCGACTTTATAACATGTTGGTTCAAACAACATTATCTTCCGACACAACATGAAAGATATGTAGGTACATTTCAGTGATATCTGTAAATCTTTGTGTCGTATGCAAAAAGCCGCATATTAAAGTATATCATTATTATGCCTTTACGTTTGTGTCGCTCCTTTGAAATAAACCGTACACGTAATATGGATTTGACATGAAATAGGAAAAGTAGGTCTCTCCGTATGACAAAGTCTTTGATATATTGTGCCGTTGTACAATATTAAAAATAATAATTTAGTAATCTCGCTTTACGTACGCACCCATTGGAAATTTGTGAGAGAAACATTTTCTTTTACGTGTTATTGGAACACGTTTTATACATACATTATTATTAATTATATTTGAATGGAACCTGAAATTATGCTTAAATGCTACAATTTAACTTAAAAACAAAGTAAATTATAAATAAACGTGTAAAAGTTAATCATACCTCTTTCCCCAACAAAGATGTCGTCTATGTCGACCAGTATCCACCTCTCCAGGCTGAGGCTGAGCTGGCCGTGGCTGAGGTAGCTCAGCGCGTCGAGGAACAGTATCCTGTGCAGCCAGAACTGAAGACCTGATCCGAAGAGCACGCGTTGCACTCCGTCCAATCGCCCGTGGTCTTGTATCACCGTTGAGAGCGGTACGTGTTCTTCTGTCAGACAAGAAAATCTCTTAATTTTTTTTGTGTATGTCGCCTAACGATAAGGTATGATGGTGATATGGCCCCATCGTGTGACCTGATTGGCTAGCGAGCACCCTCAGGCCAGAGTCAATAGCGTCTTGTCGTGTTCCGATAGTGCGCCTGAGAGCCAGAGTCCCCCTTCCCACTCTTCCCATCTTTTATATCCCATCTCGTCTATTTTTCCTTACAAAGCAGCTGAGCATTATCGACTCCTCTGGTGTTGCAAATGTTCATAGGCGGCGGTGACTACTTACCATCAGGTATCTCACCTATCTCTTGGTTTGGCTAATATATAAAAAAGCGGGCTACTTAATGGTAAGTAGTCACTATCGCCTATGCACATTTGCAACACCAAAGGAGACGCCAAAGATGCATGATCATCCCCCTCAGGTTCAGTTTTGAGAACCTACAGTCTTATTTATTTGAATGAAACTCTCAACGATAATTAAATGTGCATGATCCTTTGTTTGTCGTTTGATAACATTTGCTCGACATTATCTTTTTTGTTCAAATATCCTTAACGCGATATATTTCAATGACAATATTAAACCATATTTCAAAAATGTAGCAATAACAACATCTAATTTCAATATCACAATTTAATTGAAATTAAAAAATAAAAAAGTTATCTGTTACAACGGTACCAACTAGATAAACGCCAGAAAGAGATAAATCCCGAACCGTTTCTGTTTGAAGCAATTGTATTCGATAAAAGCCAGTTTAAATGCTTCAGCTTTATCGAAACACTGATGAATGTTAATCTGTGATATGAGGTATTATCATATTCATATTCGCTTCAATCCGATGCACGGTTTCCGTGACTAAAAACAGACATTTCCGAGCGCCACCAACGAGTATAATCCACATTGAAATAAACCTACTGCGTATTTTAGCAATGTATGTTTTAATATACAGGATGCTGATTTAATTACCTGCATCCTTCTATGAAGTGAATTAGACAAAGATGTATAAACAATGAAGGCATAGAAATATGCCGTGATAGTAGGGTGAATTTTTTTTATTTAATATCAGGATAGCGTAAAAACTTATTTTAAATGACTTCTAAGACGTTATATGATATCAATACTACGACATTTTGGAGTAGTAGACGTAATTGTCTCGTCAAAAAAATATGATGTTAACTATGTTCCATAATGTGTGCATATTATGTTTTATGATAATGTTCTTTTAAAGAAGCGAATATATGCTTTTAATCTTAACACGTTTTCTAACAACATACCGCTATTAGGTTTTATTGTATACACGATTGAAATAAATGATTTCATTTGCCACAAGGTACTTAAAGTGCATATACAGAACTGGCGTAAAAACAGTGAACAACCAAAGAGCTTTCCCCATTCTTGCCGTAGGTGCGCTCAAGACTCTACACAATAAAACGGGTAAGTGATACTTTTGTCGCGCAGCGTACACTCATACGTTGACGTTTTATGACTCAATACAGAGTTCCCCTCTTCGGACCTTCAAGATAAAAACTTGTTTTTATTAGTCGAGTACTATCAACTCAAATATGTAATTGTCTTTTACCGTCGCGCAGCCGGGCAAAGGCCCATTGGAGTTATTTTGTACAATGGAACTTAATTGGCTCATCCATTGTCAGTGTGGGACATTCGTGAATGCATTCACGAAGCTATCTGTTTTTTTATTGACAAATTTTAATTAGAGCAAGTTAACTGGTACCACAACGCTAGTGCACCATTCAAAAATGTTTTCAGTACTTCAAATTCCCAAAAAAATATTGTTTCAAAACATTCGTTGTGTTGTTTTTAAAAGATTTCATAAATTCAATGGTGATTTGTTTTATTTTGAAATATTTACGGAAAGGACTAATAAAATGATATTTTTTATTTTATAACTACTCATAAGTTGCAATGGGATCCAATATAAATTAACACATTAATTATTATTTATATTTTACAAAGAAAATAATAATCGACGTCACAATCGTGTTGCATTGCATGCACTACGAATTCTGGTTTCAGAACGATCCAGAATGTAAAGTATGTCAGGCAAGTGGTGTCACAACTCAATGGGGGGATAACGTGAAAAATAATGTAAAATTGTATTGGGTATCCTATAACCCCACACGGTTATGACGGTAGAATGCGTATTAAGTAGTCCTTAAATGAATTAAACTCTAATTGCACCCATGAGTCATAATTACTGAAGTTTGTTTTGTTATACTACTTTTCTTTCTATTTCACACGACCCTACTCATTCGCATGCTCGCTTTAACCAACGTGGTAACTAACTGTAGGTAATGGCTCCCATAAGCCATTTTAAATTACTTGGTCACTTAGTCATAGACGACGGGGCATATAAGTCAATTAATAAATGAATTGTGACTAATACTAATATTATTGAATGCACAAGGAAGTGAATCGTATCCAAGGACTTAATGAATCAGTGCGTCCATTATAACTTTTAATATGTAATCCATGTAGTTATTTCCAGAATGTCTTGTTGTTAAAAGAATATATAATTTTTTTTGTAATTGGCATATACAACGGAAGTCTATTAAATTTTTCATTGAATAGTCTCGATATGACTAGATGGTCATAAATTAAATAATAATTTATAAAGTTTCCTTTACAATATATTCTCCGTTCTGAGTTGTACTTTTATTCCATCTCCAAATTATTTTTACACCTTTTAAAAAAATCTAGGCTTCGAAAATAATATTGCTAGCATAGATTTATACCTATGATAAAATTAATGTTCTTTACAATTTCCTGGAAAAATCTCTATACGCTGACTCTTTCAAAATTGTATACCTGTTTTCGGCTTAGAGATCCAAAAAAATATTTAAATGCTCGAAGCCTTGCCTTTTGAACTACTGGCTGAAAACTTCTTGATATCCATCTTGATAGTTGGGTCGTGGCATTATAATGATAAAGGTTATTTAAACAATCACAGATGATACTCAAACCTTTACAACTTTTTGACGTTGTCTGAAGAAGTTTCCACAATCAACCCAATGGGTCATTGGTTTTCATAAACTATTCTCTGCTTGAGTTCTAAAAAAAAGAGTTCTCAAAAGGTATGTGAAGTCTACCAATAAGCACTTGGCCAGCGCGACAGACTATCGGCTAATCATTCTCATTCTAGGAGGTGGCCCGAGGCTAGCAGTGGGCAAGTAAGTGGTTGATGACACTCTCTGATTTACTCGAAGACATGAAGAATGATTTCGAATTATTATTTTCAGGCTTTTCCCCAAACAGTTGACATGTCGTTTGTAGAGAGATCTTTCGCTTAGTAAAAAACTTTATGATTTCTTTTTAGCGACAATTTGAATACAATTAATTTTAATTTAACTGAAACTTTATATAATACCTGTAAGGAGAGTCCATGTACCACGATTTAAAATGTTTCATACCCTACTATTTCATTTCATAACCTTTGATCCGCTATTCTAATAAATAAGTGTAAGAGTATATTTCAATAAATACATTTAATTGTTATTTATCCCCCAATCACGGCTTACGGCTTATTATGTGGATTTAACTACCTGTTCCCCACTAACCAGTACATCCAGTACACCAATCTGCATTGGAGCAATGTGGCTACGTTTTCTTTAGACCTAACCCATTTATAGGGACAAACATGAGCCTGTAGTGAATAATTAATCAAGGGTGAAACTGTAGTAGTGGGCCTACAACACTTCCTTGTGGGACACCAATTTTTTATTATTACTATAAAAAAAATAGTGAATCTGAGTATGTATGGTACTGTATGTATAATGCCGGCTCACCACTAGATCCATATTCATTCTGTCGCAACGCCCACGCAATTGGCTCGTAGGTAGAACTGTTCGCCCTGAATACCGTCCAATGATCACCAGGCAGAGCCCCCCAAGCTGTCTCTCCTGCACGAGCGAGTCGTAATACTGGTGACGCTGGGTTCAGTGTTGCGTCCTGGACCAAATTCACGTATTATTTATATGGAAAAATGACAATTGTTTACAAAAGAAAACACAAAGTAAGTAAAGTAATTATTAAAATTCTATTCTTACTTTGTGTTTTCTTCACATTTTATCTCTAAAGTCCTATGTTTTTGGGCCATATGCTTTATATCATTATTGTGGCAATGACGCCACAATAATGTTATAAAGCATATTATGTATATCTATAAAGCAAACCAAGCCAAACCAAACAAAATTAGTAATGCTTCGTCTTGATTTGAATGGTTTTTTTACAGCAGATTTATTACATTAATTAATTTAGGTTAAATGTACCATGGGGCAACTATTCCTTACACACCAAACTGCACATCAATATACACATCAGTTATCGACATCAGACAGGGCATGCCTTCAAATTTGATTCACACAGTCACAAAATACCAAGTTTCGTTATTAATCGCAAAAAAAGTTTAATAATGCCATTAAATGGTAAAGCAATTATTCAACAATTCATAATTATATAAAATGCAATAAAATCTGAATCCAAAATATATTAAATGTTATCAGCTCAATGGCATAAAAGAAAATCAATATGATCTCAAGTTACAACATAGATTTGGAGAATTAACCCCGAATATTTGGAAAGATTTGAAAGTATTAAAATTTGAAATCGTTGAATAAAGTGCAACTAAATTATAATAAAACCAGCTCACCTTAAGCCTTAGATTGGTATGCATGAAGAGCGGGAATCCTTTTAGTTGGGCGCCAACCAACGTCTCCTCGCCAGGTGTCGCAAATCCGACCACCCCCACTGAATATTCTCGACAGTACTTGTCGAGTAGTTCCCGATTCCATTTGTCCATGTTCGCGTATTTCGATAACGACTCGAATATGATCACGCCGTATCGCCCCTTGTCCAAAGTGGTGAGTACCGGCAGACTTTTGCCTGCGACTTCCACTTTATACCTGTTGACAATCAAGGGGATAGTTAGGTAGCTGTTATAATTTGTTATGCTTAGAAAGAGGTAGCACTATAAGCATTACAAGTATTTATAAATAAATAAAGGTAAAGTGTAATCCTAACAGTAATTGGTGTTTGTTAAATTGATAGCTTATTGTATGTCATATACACTACACTAAACTATATATATAT
>DWNK01000422.1:0-11754 GCA_018250315.1 Hyalothyrus neleus pemphigargyra | reverse complement strand
GTGCAAAAGTGAGCGTATACGTTGATTAGCATAAAATATGCATAATAATAGACAATCATATTTAAATAACATCTATTGTTACGATATGTTCGCAGATGTATGATAAGAATTTAGGAAAAATATTAAAGATATGAAGACACTGAAATATCTACGTTAAATCAACACATTTGTGGTTTTAGCATATCGGTTTAATATAATATTAAACCCATTTAAACATGCTTTTCAATCTATAATAGTCATTTTTATGTATGAGCCTAAGTAACAAGCAGTTTTGATACTATATGGTAAGTAGTCACCACCACCTACGGACAATTGTGACACTAGAGGGAAATATGCGATGTATTTACGATGCATTTCATCACGATTACATTTCATGCCCCTCGGGATCTCGCAGTGCCGGGGTCGAGTCCTGGCTAGACCGAAATATAAATGACTCCTATAGCTTCTTCGCTCACGTGACTTTAAATTATCCCACGGGAGCCGTTATCGGGATAAAACTATACTATATTTTAATCCAAGTAATGAACTGTGTGCTAAATTCCACCCACATCCGTTCAGCCGTTTTGTGTAAAAGAATAACAAACTTCCATCGATATAAGCACTTTCGTATTTATAGTATTAATCTTTCAGGTATTAATTAAGTAACAATTACTCTTGCCCTCTAGAAAGATACTCAGTTTTATTTAAATTATATTCAATTACATGAACATAAGGATATGGCTATCTTCGACAATAAGTAGCACTGAAATTGGATCGATTCAAACGGTACTCTTTTATAAACCAACCGATTCGAAAGTGCGGATGTACTGTTATTTTAGGAGGTTTTACGGTAATACTTTTTTAATTAACCTACTCAGCTGTCTTCTTTACAGGTGCGAGAAATACGCCAACCGGGCTCGAAGCAGGCTATTTGTAATCGTACAATTTTTGAAGGTATGATTAAGTTTTAAATCTCTGTGCTTCACACCATTGGTACATAACCACAACAGTTTGGCTTTTTTTTATGTGTTAGCCAAATAAAGAGGCAGGCGATATACCTGGTAAGTAGTGACCGCCGCCTGTGAACATTTGCATCGTTAATGCTCGCCGGCTTTACAGGGAAAATAGGGACGGGATAGGATATAAAGCATGGGAAGGGTGGGAAGAGGGACTCTGGCTCTGGGACTTTACCACCAACATTTTTTTTGAAATTTTGTTTTAAATTTTATATCGTCAGTTCCGTATTCAGGTTTTAAAGGGTGTGGGTCATCTTAGTCCATCGATCCTTGATCGGAATATAGGCTTTAGAAGAACAGCTTACTTTGGTCTTGTAGGAACCAAGCCAATATTTTTCACCAAGCTATTTATCACTTACAAGTACTACGCAAACGTCGACATGAATATGTGAATAAAATTCTTATGTATTTCAGAAATGCTGTATAGCTTAGTTACATTGGATTTATATAATTGTAGTTTTTGTTGAAGTCCTAAAGAATTAATTTAGTTTATTGGAGAAATTTCACACACCTTCGAGAACATTATGGAGATTTTTTAAGTTGATTTCTTTACGATGTTTTCCTCCAGCGTCAAAGCCAGTGACCATTAATTTTAATGTTCATATAACTAGCGGTACTAATCGGTAGCAATTATATGTTTAACTTAATTAACTTAAATACTTCACCGTCTTTGACTGTTATAATCTTAAGTTATTCTTGTCTTTATATTATATAAATAAAATAAAAATAGCCTTTATTTTCTACTACAATAATATTTTACAAAAACTTAACTAGCATTAATATATTTTAATTTTTATTTAGTAATATTTATGTAATATATCCGTAATTTGTGTATGCGTATGTGTATGTTTGTTTAGTATATTTGAATATAGTAAATATAGTTATAGATAATAATATTCGTGCGTGTTGTTAGTAGTCGCCTCTACGGCGTAGGCGTCTCCTAAACCTTTCTATACATCTCTTTCCAGTGTTTTTTGCATCCAACAAAAACCATATCTATGACTGAAAATGTCTGAGCATCTTTTACTTGGTCTCCCTTTTCCTTGGTCTTCCTATATTATATAATATATTATAAAAAATATATATTTGGAACCACTTTGCCCGCCTGTTCTTATGTATACTCCTCGCGTGATGTCACACTGTGACCAGATATACACCACAGACCACGTCATAACATGCAGTGATCTGTCTAATAATGCTCTCGTAATACCACGAGATTTCAGAAGCCTTTGCTTTATTTTTAGTTTTTGTTTTATTTTTAGTTTACGAAAATCCAGTGTAGACGCTTCCTTACACATAGGATGGAGAGATTGAGTTACCCTACCTAGAGTTGAGTTACCCTGCCCAGGGTTATACCTCGAGGCCTACGAACACTTCCGTATTCATTGCCTAGGCCTCCATTCTAGATCCATGAATGAGACATTGAAAGGCATGGTACATCCTTCGTGGCATGTTCTTGTGCTGTGGTTCGAGAGATTAGTTCTGTTTCTTTCCTGTTCTGCAGCTTTCTTATGCGACATCATTAATATAGTATCGTCGAAAGAAACCCTGTACGAATTCTTGTTGTCATTCTTGGCTTTGACCAGAACTAATAGTGAAAGGTTATCCCTTCAGCTGCGACAAATGGGACGTAACCTGTATCCTTAGTATGGGTTGCAAATAACAAATGCTCGATACATTATTTCGTATCGACTCCCAATTCCGCCTATTATATATATTGGCTGAGCGAGCCATCGACTCGATGAACGAGACGCTGATAGCCAATCAAACAGTCGGAACTGGAAGTTTTCGTTTTCGATGATCGAGTAGTCGAAATTGAGCTAAACTTGTACTAAGGGTACTGATCTAATCATTGTAAAGCTGGTAAATCTTAAGCGAGCTTATACGTAGTCTTCGAAGGTGTAATTGTTTAGTAATTTTTGGATTGACCCTCTCATTTGGGGCCGCTTCAATTCGTATTGGGAAATGAAATTACATTCATATATTTCATATGCATGTAATTTCACTTTAACCTTATGTAAGAGTGCATAGATATCTTCCAGGATATGACGACCAGATTTACGTGGTGAAATTATCAGTGTTCCGTTTTTGGCATTTGGCTAAATAACCCTAAAATGTTCAATTATAGACTGACGGACCTCAAACTGACTGGCCAGACCACACTCTCCGGTGTGACCTTCAATAACGATTTGCCGTGTTCCGATAGGGCGCCTAAGAGAAAGACTTCCTCTTCCCGCCCTTCCCATCTTTCCCATCCCATCCACTCTATCTAAACCTTTCGATGCCGGCGTAGGATTGGCGACTCCTCTGGTGTTGCAAATGTTCATAGGCGGCGATGTCTACTTACCAATTACCATACCACACCATACCATACATAAAAAAACTTACTTAGAGCTATAAGTGTCCATGACGGTGCGTATCGGTGGTGAATCCCCGTTCATTTCCAAGCTAACTTTCTTCATCGACATTTCTATTTCTTGTTATCTCCGTCCGCTATCTTCTTGGCATTGCCACTGGTGGTAGCGTACCTGAGAAAAAAGATGAAGGTCACTTGTAAGACATTTAATATGTAACTTCATGAAATAGCTGTAAGTCTGTCACGCAAATAAATATATTTAAGTTAAAGACTTGTCTTATGACAAGTAGGTACTACAGTATTTTATTATCTGGTTCTGTATAATCCATTAAAGCACCAAAATTTTGATTTTAGACTTCCATATCCAAAGGGTGCTAACGTAACACTATTACTGAGGCTGTCTGTTTGTCCGTCCGTTTGTCTCAGGGCTCTATAGAAAAATTTAAATTTTCACAGAGAATGTATTCCTATATAGGCCGCTATAACAACGAATATTAATAAAATTACACAATTAACATTTTTTATACTTTAGGAAAAAAATATTGTTGGGTTACACGGAACCTTTCGTGTCCGATTCGCACTTTCCCTTTTTATTGTTTCATTACACAGGAACGTAGCAGTTGCAGATACAGTTCAAGATGTCGTTTCATAGCCGTTAAGTTATAGAAAATTATTTGTTTATATTTCGTATATCAATATTTTTTATTGGGTAATAATTTTATACATGAGGTGTGCAAAATTAGGAATTTTCGATAATAAATAATAATAGACTAGGATCTAAGTCCAAAAGTCATACTTTATATCTGTGTCGTAAGCATAGCTCTCGAAAGGATAAACCATTTAATTTTTTTTTAAATTAAAAGATGACTTCATCTAGAGGTTCTAGAGTTCTTAGCTGTGATTAAAAATAATTAAATTTTTTTTAATACAGCTAAGAATAATATATCACTGTTCTAGTAGATGTAAATGTAAGCAATCCGATCGAGCGATCCTAATTAGGATCCCGGAATCCTAAAAAGCAAAAAAATCTACTTATGTAGTTTAGCCTGCCGACCGAAGAAATTTTAGGTAAATAAAAAACAAAATGTTTCGGTTAGACATAACCGTAAATTAATAACATATTTATACTGACATAGATATCGTCTACATTACAACTGAACTGCCCTTCTACTAAATTTAATTGTTTTAATGTGTGATTAAAAATAAATAGTTCTACACATCACATTAGTGTGTGATTTTATTGTTATTAATTAACTGCTTAATTGTTAATTTATTGGTTGATTTAATTATTGGAGGGGCACTTAGTTTTAAATTGAAAGATCTAAATTAGCTTAAGGACTATTTTTTAACTTCGGATAACCATGGTTGTGTGGCGTCAAACGTATCGCCGTGTCGTCCTGAAACAAAATAAAATTAGTTATTAAAAAAAAATTTAATGTCTTTAACAGAAAGAACAGAGGGGATACATGTCGAGCCGAGCAAAAGAAGCAGTAGTGCTATGAGAACCCACGTGCCCTAAGGATACGTCGACAGAGGCACCGCAACAGTATGGGAAGGATGGGATGGAATCTGGCTCTAAGGCGCACTTCTGGAATACGACTAGTCGTTATTAACGGTAGACTCCACAGTTTGTTCTCGGGCCAGTCAGGTCACACGATGCGCCCTAACGTTCGGCCACAGGCACAACAAAACAGAGACTTCTACGGCATATAAAATTGAATGTATATAAAATCGTTAATTACCTTAACAGTAACGAACCCATGACAGCCGGTCCTATGATTGGTACAGCGCCAAAGCGACGAGCCATTTTTATTTTCCTTTTTCTTGGAGTATCTGTGACCTCGAAAGCATAAGATCGTCCTATTTTTGTTAAAAACATAATTCACTACTCGAGTGACCTCAGGGTACTCTGAAACAAAACGATAGTAAGTACAGTAAATGGAAAAAGTGATAATATTAAAAATTAATATGAAAAACTTAACCGTGTTATTTAATAGACAATGTGGTGCAATTTATATTATATTTTCATTAATTGCTACATTATAGACACGTACATTTAGCCCAGGGGCCCTACTCTGTTCCCACGAAATCCAAATGAAAGTTTTGAAGCACGAAAAACTTTGCATACCCGTTTCATTGGGGCTTGCCGAAAAAAAAAAGTAGAGCTAGATTTGAAGATTTGTTAGATGTCTACTACCGTAGTAGTCAATTCCCGAAACTTAAGCTGAAATTACGGATTTCGTATTATTGTAGTCCCCGAGATCTGGAAAGACCATTTAAACTCATCGTTCGATCGATACACAAAAACATTGGAGTTTCATTAAAAATGCAAGATATATGTTAAAAATAAAATATTTTAATAAATTATGACATAGATGAGCGCCCCGCACATTTATTTCACTATGAGATAAACATATACGAGTATAACATATTATATTTATTACAGACGGGTAAAACACTGATCCACCAGTAGACACATTCACCAATCGGTATTTTTTTATGTATAAGCCTTATAAAATGGCAGGCGGGCTACTCGATGGGCACCGCCTATGGACATTTGCAACACCAGACGCCTATTCTTGCTGGCTTTGAAGAGAAAGATTGGATATGCATCGTAATCCCATATTACGATGCATATCCACGCTTACAACACCAGACTAGTCGCCAATACTCGCCTTGGAAGATAAAGATTGGATTACGATGGAAATCCATGCTGCTCGGGACAAGGTACCGGGCTCGTGACGCAGCAGCGCTTTGAGAGCCCACAGGCTCTGAGGATACGTTGACTGAGGTGCAGCAAAAGGGACAGTTAGAAAGAGAGAATTTGGCTCTCAGGCGCATTATCGAACAAGCGTCGGTATTGACGGTAGACTTTGTCCTGTAAAACTTTGTAAACTGTAAAACTTTGTCCAGGCTAAAAACCATTAGCCTGCCAGGTCGCATGTCTCCATCAACAAACAATGCTGTAAATCTGGGATTGTTAAATGAGGTTAACATTCGAGTGTTCCCGGTGACTCAGCGTATCGAATCTATCATTGTTAAATTAGGTTTACAGGCATGTTCCTGGTGAGTTTTAGTTCAGTGATTGTGTTCATGTCTGGCAGATAGCACTGTCCTGTCATACACACGTACAGACGCCCGACACTGGTAATAGCTTTGTCGGGTGCAGAACCAAGTAGCGATCTTTCCCCGGCTTCTGTTGTTCCGATAGTACTTGTAAGGACCTATCTGTAACACCGGCTTACCGTTACTGGTTGTTGTGAACATTATATCTGAAAATAAGTTATATATCGTTTTGTTACCAATAAAATTATCATCTACTTTAATTACAGTAGTCTGCGAAAAAATACTTTTAATTACGTAAATACTTTTAATTTAGAATAGGTTTCAGTGATCTTCTAGGTTCTTCTAGATCTAGATTGTATTGTAGCGTCGCACAATTATTATTGCGGCCATAGTAATATGCAAATTGTGAAAATTTCAAGTGGCTACCTATTACGGTTCATAAGACAGAAGCTTTCCACACTTTCACAAGTCCACTAGGATTCCTTCTTCCGTCGATGTCATAATGACGATAATCAAACGATCAGGTAGAATACTAAATCATGATTTTATATGGGTTTGAGTGGGTTCCTGTATGGTTTAAGTCCATAATTAGATATGGTAGATGGTGCTGCAATCGGATTACAGGATTTTTCTAAAACGTTTGCAAGCATGGCTAGCACAATGTTTGGACTAAATAGTTCATACAAATAATTCGCCACTTTTACATCACATAAAAATAATGTATTAAAATATAAGGTGATAAACAGTGCTTAAGATTAGGTAAATTGATAATTTAATGCAATTAAAACCTTACTTATCTATTATCTACATATACCTACATATAGGTATTCAAATATGGTATACAGGATTCGTGAATTATTGCAAATATTTCAGGCCAAATTGTATCATTAAAATTAAAAAAAATCCTACAACTTTTATATGAATATTATATATGAATAATATTCATATATAATAAAATATATATGAATAATATTCATATATAATAAATAATTATCGATGATGTTTTAAAGCACCCTGTATCTGTTCACATTTCTAGTTCTAACACAAACATATTCTGTGTACGTGACAGATATTGTGTTATTGTCTGTATTGTGGATAATGTAACTAGGCTTACTCCTCAGATTATCTGCATTAGCAAATGTAGAAATTAATTAATCAGTTGTGTCTTGTATGCGTTTGTAAGAGGTAACACTTGATATCCCATTATGATAATGAAAATCTGTTGATAAAAAGCTACTTCATTCCAAGTACTGCTTTGTGGGTCTAATGAAGAACGTTCATGCTAACTAGATTCCTAAATTTAGATGTTTCTAGCATTAGCACCTGCGACAGTGTCGCAATTGTATTGCAACCTAACCTAGTATAATATTTTTTATATCCTTCTATTTTTTGGAGGCCTAATAGAGAGCTGGGCAACCTGGTAAGTATCATTGCCGCCTATGCACAGTGGCTATAGCAGTAGCGTCACCAATGGCTTATAAGCGTTGAAGGGGAACAGCTTTCATGCATTGTTTTAAAATCCCCATGTCATATTTACACTTAATCTGGAAAATGTTTAATTAGATTAAAATTCTATAAATTTATAATCTAGATAGTTTCTATGCTCTTTAATTTATATCAAGTTAAATCTTACAGGTCACATGGACAGTCGTAGCAGTATAAGATACGTGTTATTAGCCACATCCCTAATTTCCCTAGCGTTCACAATAACGCAAGGGACCTTGGAAATCGTAATGCCAGATGATATGTTTCATATTGACACCCGGGAATATGACTTGTTCGGACATGGTGGCATGCTGTTCTGGTTTACGTCATCGTTAGTTTTTGCTGTGATTTACTTCATAATACTGCTTCTACCATGGATACCATTAAGAGAATATTTGGCCTTACCAAGTAAGTATGCCAAAATTATCTTTATTAATCTTGTGTTGGCTATACATTTTTGAAATTAAAATACTTTATGGGAGACACTGGTGGGTTCAGGTCCGCTTTTAAAATTAAAAAGGTTGGATTATGATTGTCTATTACACCCATTGAGAACTTTATATAGGACTCGCAGATATAAATGGATTGCTTCATTCTATAAAGTATCCACCTACCATTTTACAACCTATAAAACAAGTCTAAAAGGGGACAATCGGCTACTACAGTTATGTAGAGAACCTTCGAGTAAAATAGTTATTTGTTAGGCAAGTTAAATAAAAAAATATAAAAGGCCAATTATGCCTATTCATTGAATGAGAAATTTGGAACCAATAAAATATTGGTCCTTTTAACTTTAAGATACACAAGCAAGATAAAACAATAATTGTTTATGATTAGTATGCAATTGATTATAATATGAATCATAACAATTATAAGAGGATTAACATCAATAGAAAAATACTTTTAATTTCCGTAAGTACACCAATATGTCAATATTATTTTCACATATCGTAAATAAACATGATAAGGTATGTTGATAATGTTGCTAATACATTAAACCTATACAGTTGCACGTACAATCTCAGAACATGTTAATAAAATTTAATTTCAATTTATATTATCAGAGTAATATTTAACCTTACGTATTTTTTTTTCAGTCATACTGTTTTAAAATAATACAAATATAAAATGTAATTAATTTACAGACTTGCTTTATTTCCAAATGTCTATCTCATATCAGTTGAAAAAAATGTTTTAGTATTCTATATTCTACACTAAAGTATTCCATATCTTAACTCGGATAACTCATTATCACCATACCAACTGTTATCAAAATCCATGACATAATTTCTTGAGCAGTAACAAATAGGCAGACAAAAAAATTTTAGGACCATTAGGACCATAAAAAACGACCATAACAATAATATTTTCCAAAAAATATTTAATGTACAGATGTAACTAATCCAGCTGCAGTTTAATTATATGCATGGATAGATTAATATGTGACACACGTATTCCAATTTTGCAGATTGAATCCAACCTCACGAGAAATCAGTTTGTTTTTATATAAATCACATTGCCATTAATTTTTGTCTATTTTTTTATTTAAGCATAACGAAGAAGCAGGCGGGCCCCCTGATGGTAAGTGGTCATCGCAGCCTATGGACATTTGCAATGCCAGAGGCGCCAATGCCACGATATAATGATATTATTTATATAATGATACTTCGTATTAGGTCCCGTAGAGCCGGAGTGGATCACACGATTTCATTCCAAATCTATTAGCTATCGGCTATAACATATCTAAATTGGATTTGTCGTAAGTATTAGTTGCGTGAAAATAAACTGTCGATTCGACTCCGAATCGGGAAGGCGCATTACATTACAATTACCCGCCATTGTGAGTCGGGTTCAAATGTAGGTATTGAGCGGTGTGATCTGATACACTCTTTTTTAGGTCTTACAAACGTAACAAAGTAGCAGGCTAACTGATGGTAAGTTGTCACCGCCGCCTAAAACATTTGCAATGCCAGAATAGTCACGAATGCTACACCGGTTTTGAAAGAAAAGATGGGATAAGATGCATGTATTTCGTGATGCCAAGCTCAAAGGAGAAGCGACGTTTTAAGAACAGGTCCCGAGGATATGTCGACAGACAAATACGATTGAAAGGATGACAAAAGGGGATTTTAATGTCAGGCGCATTACCGGAAGAGGAAAGGAATGAAAATAGAGGAATTCTGACTCCCAGCGGCACTATCGAGAGACGACAAAGCACGGTTAAAGGTAGACTCTGGCCTAAAGGTCGTATTGATTATACCTAGCTGAGAGCCAGATTATATCTTCCTGCCTTCTAATCCAATTGCGGTGACCCTAGTGGGGTATATTCGAAACCTGTGGGTTCTCAAAGCGTAATTTTCTGTGAGCTCATATCAAATAAAATCCTTAAATATATAGTTTCTAGGAGTACTAGTGTATTAAAGTACGTATAACGCCAATGTATTTCTTTACAAAAACAAAGATTAAGGAGCAGGTACTAGAATTTGCAAGCCCTTCACTTATTTATATGTACAAACAGTTATAGAGATGCAACGCGCACGTCCCTGCACCTAACAAGGTACGTGCCTTCGCATCGCCCCGTTTTATTACTTACATTTTTCAGTCCATCCCCGTCTAGGGTTGCCTCACAAAAACTAATTACTAAAGAATTTAGATGGCATTTTTTGCTTACATAAAGGATATTTTTGTTTGCGACAAAAATTCAATTTGGTCGGATTCATTGTTTGTATGCATTCTTTGTATGATTTAACTTGTTTTTTTTTTGTCGCTTTTATACTTGCATATACGGGATACGTGTATGAATAACTATTACTACAATTTTCCTTTATGTTCGCAAATTATTTTCCCTGATATTTAATAATTTTGCAGTTTTAGCTGTATTAAATAATTAATGATCTTCCTTTCTTTTCTTATTTTCTTCCTAAGCGGACTATTGTTGCTAGCTGCAATTTTTGCTGCAAAGCGCAATCTAGCAATTTAGCATATCTGTGTAGCCAAAACATAGCAAAATGTGCACAATCTCATTTAAAGTCGTATTAATTGACTACATTGCAAGCAAGTTTTAATAGCATGCCTGAAACGCGACTACACACTTCTTTAAAATTCGTTCCAACTTTTTCTCCATAATGATTTGCCCAGAAACTGGCAAGCATTACATTTTATCTATATCACAGAAGTGAACCAACAGCGAACATATCAATATTGAAAATCTATAGGTAATAAAACAGTTACGTAATTCACAATAAGTCATAGATATGATGGGGCAGACCAACCAAGCTGATTGGCAGCATTTGGCAACCCTAACAGCATCTGGCGCCAAGTACCCACCTAGATAGTATAAGTTGGCCCTTGTCGAGTTCCTTAGCTCTCATGCTTCGATATCTGTCAATACCATTGGAAATTCTGTATCTCAAAGCATAAAGTATGCTTCTATCTGGAATTGAATCATGGAATAAAGTTAATTATTCTGCAATATTTCTAAAGGTATACATTTGCTACAAAATTTTATTACGATCATTTCTCGGAAAATATATCTAAATAATAGCTTTCATGTTATGTGTTATGTTATGTGTATCATGTTAACTCATGTTCAGTAACCTTTCTCTACAGATACGTTCCATTTATCTCTTGTAAGTGGACCACTGGACATCTTCCAAAAATAACACCACCATGCCTAAATTGCCGTTGTCTTCTTCTTGTCCTCCTGGTGTTTGAAAATATGAAACTTAATTATTGTGGAATACTTCTTATTATTGTATACGGACAATTAGTATCTGGGGGGTAACCATGATCTTTTAAAAAACTATGATTATACAGGAACGTTTTGTTTCAACATTAGAATGATATTAATTT
>DWNK01000421.1:0-11766 GCA_018250315.1 Hyalothyrus neleus pemphigargyra | reverse complement strand
AATAGCCTGTAATGTTGTAATAGTTAGTTACAAATTGCTTAATACATAAATAAAACTTTGTAATAAAACTAATTAACAAAACATCAACCGACTTAAAAGTAAAAATAAATTAAACCTTTTTTTATCTGAAATTGTGGTTCCATAGAGAATTTATCTCGTGGTCCAAACGTTACATTATATTAAAATAACGTTATATTATTATTTATTATTACATTGCAATCTCAACCTATTTAAATTATATCTTAATTTGTAGTATTTTGAAGTCGGTCATTTTTTAAATAAAAACTTTATTTTATTGTTTTCCCTATTCCAATATTTTCTACACTTCTATTAAAATCAATCAGTTTTTTCAAACGGCAACAATAAACTGTAACATTGTTGCCGTTTGAAGAAACTGAGTAACTAGTTATTCCTAAAATAATAAAACAAATGTGAATAGAATATAGTAAATAACTAAAATAACTAAACAAGTGAATGTGCCAATGCTATAAATAAATAATAATTAAATAACTAATAACTACACTCCAGTAGCTACACTCATAATACATTCAACAACCCTAAGATAAAATAGAAAAATATATTCCCTACCTTGCTATGAACAGTTAAATATAACAATAAAGCCGTTTTTTATTCCTGTACAGTTATGAACTGTAAATTAAATTACAGTTTACAAGTAAATTAATAGTTTATGTAGAAGAGGTGAAAACTGATCCTTATATTACTATTACTCATATATATTTACCTTTCAAAATTAAACTAAAGTTAAACATTTTGTTACAGTTTCAATTACAGTTAATCAGACCCACAGGATATTAAGAAAAGAACCAACAACCATGTTTTATAAACCACACAACATTCATTGTTAAATCCCTTTATACATCGAACATGTAGTTAAAGGAGAAAAGATAGAAAAAAGATAAAAAAAACCAGAATGAGAAGATAAACACCAAGAAAAAGAAAAAGAGATAAGGAGTTTAGGAGAAAGGAGAAGGAGAACAGATTAAAGAAGGTAGCTCGCAAGGCATACAAAGCGAAATCTCATTTAAAGCGTATTGTTAAACATCGTTTTGTCTCTCTCTCACCCTTGTAATTTGATTTAGGTAAACTGAAACAGTGCTATATTATTTAAGCTTTTGTTATGTGTACATTTTTATAGTTAAAAAGCGCGTTTATAGATAGAAGCACTTCTGAGTTTTAATAATATGCCTTTTAATTTTTTAAGGTAAAATATAAAAATATGTGAAGTTGTGTTACCTATAATATTTTAATAATAAAATAATTTAAAACCATATTTTTTTTATTAAAATGTTGAACAGATACAAGTATTTCTCGAGAATATTTATCACGAAAGTTAAGTCTGTCTATTCGTAAAATATTTCAGTTGGTTTGTGTGTATTTTTTTGGATGAGGGTATATTTTTACTAGAACTTCTAAAAAAATCTAAGTCATCACACAAATAGACATATAAATGAAAACAAGGACGATAATACGGTTCAAATAGTTCTACAAAAAGTAAAAAAAATCCATAAGTGTAGGTAGAATATTAATTCAAGCCAATCAAGCGCGGTGTCTATCATAAGGCTGACCAGGGTGTCCACTGTTAAAGTTCAAAAAAATCCCTGATTTTCCTTGATTTTCCCTGACCATTTTTTCAAAAATCCATGACCAATTTTGTAGGGGCTTCTTCCAACGTTTTCTGGGCGACGAAAAAAAAATAGGTCACCAATTTTTCATTCTTTTTACAATTGTGAGCCATAAACAGTGTAAAGTATCATTTTTCCCTGACTTTCCCTGACCATTTCTCGATTTCCCCGATTTCCCTGACTTTCCCTGACCATTCCTCGATTTCCCTGACCATTCATCGATTTCCCTGACTTTCTCTGACCATTCCTTGATTTCCCTGACCATTCCTCGATTTCCCTGACTTTCCAGAATGTGGACACCCTGCTGACTTTACCTCCTAGTATTATAGAAAAAACAAAAAATGATTTACTAAGTACTGTGCCCTATTCTCTATTTTGTTACTTGAATTAAACAATACATGAAAATAGGGCTATGAGTTCTCCAACTACAAAACTTAATTCACCGCTACTAAACAATACATTACGCTACATAAACTAAATAAATGCGTAAAATATGCAAAGCATATACATAATAAATATAATCTAATAATACTTACTTGTGATAATACTATCATACTTTTTAAATACAGAAAATATACGTTTAATTTTAGGCAGTCATATTTATATTATGCACAAGACAACTGAGCAGTTATAAAATAAGTATTAAAATACAAAACATCCTGTATTCAAATCATAAATGCGCCTTGAATTAAAATAAGAAAATCAGTGTTGTCTAAATTTAACCGCAAACCCTTTTTATGGCCATCGAAGCATTATTATCCCATCTTTCCCTTTCAAAGACGCGAGGATACTCCAAAACGGATTGGTGGTTAACTATCAAATAATCTGCCAGATGTTTCAATATAATCTCAGGTCCCCGCCAAAGTCTAACGAATTTATTAATATCCAACAGAATCAACAATTTTTTTTTAAAAATTGTCAAAATATCGACCGACTTATAAAAGTATTTGCAACTTCAAAATGCGCATTTATGATTTAAATGTAGAGTTATATACATAATTAATAAAATTAAACGAATAAATAAACAGTATATAATAAACAGTATAAAAGTATGTGCAAAGCCAGTGCGTTACCTGTATCTTCTTTAAGTCCCTTCACAAGCAATTGCTCCATATCAGCTTCAATAGAGGATTCTGAAGTGGGTCGTGGTTTGGGACTGGGTTCTGAGGTGGGTTCTGGTTCGGGATTGGGTTCTGGGGAGGGTTCTGGCTCAGATTTTGGTTCTGGTAAAGGTTCTGGCTCCGATTTGGGTTCTGGAGAGGGTTCTGGCTCTGATTTTGGCTCAGGCGAAGGTTCTGGTTCGGATTTTGGCTCAGGGGATGGTTCAGGCTCTGATTTAGGCTCTGGTTCTAAATTAGGCTCTGGTGCCGGGTCCGGCTCAGATTTAGGTTCTGGGGACGGTTCAGGTTCTGATTTAGGTTCTGGGGAGGGTTCTGGTTCTGATTTGGGTTCTGGGGATGGTTCTGGTTCTGATTTGGGTTCTGGGGATGGTTCTGGTTCTGATTTCGGTTCTGGGGAGGGTTCTGGTTCTGACTTAGGTTCGAGGGGTGTTAGGGGCTTCGATTTTGGTTCTCTCAAATTAACTAATTTAGAGTCCGGCGTGGGTTCCGATTTAGGTTCCGCAGTTGAATCTGGTTCAGCATTTGATTCTCTAGTGGGTTCCGAATTAGAATTTTGTTCCGATTTTGGTTCTGCGGTAGGTTCTGGTTTTGATGTGGGTTCAGAAGTGGGTTCGGGTTCTGACTTAGGTTCTAAGGTGGGTTCTAACTTAAATTTAGGGGGAACAGTCGATGGGGAAGGTTTAAATTGTTTAGATTTTGGTACAAACGGAACTCTTGGTCTAGGTTTTGGTGTGGTCGTTTTTGGTTCAAAAGTTGTATCTGGGATGGGTTCAAGTTCAGATATGGGTTCGGGTATTGTCGGTAACTCAGTTTCATGGGCAATATCTGTAGCCGAATCTGGAAACAAACGTAACCATGCATTCGTATATACACTCTGCAACGAAATGTTAGTCCGATAAGGGTCAATATCGTGTGTGCTCGTGTGCAGCATTTGGTAATGCTTGTGGGGAATTAGCACGATCGTGTTATTTGATTTTGTGCTTTATTGCTCGCGAGATACTTACTAGGATTTGCAGAAGTTGCGCGCTTTTTACGACCTAAAAAGAAATTATTTATAAATATAAATTAATTTTACATTATTTAATACTTTGTGTGTAATTTAAACATTATTTTATGTTATATTAAATTTTTACCTTACGTAATATTTTATGTTATGTTTATTTATGTATATTTATCTTTTTTTCTGGATAATTATCTGTAAAACTGTTGTTTTATACAGCTTTATATCCAACCTAAGACAGGACAGATAATTTACCTGAAGTTTTCATAATGGAGCAAAATAAGGACTCTTCTATTGCAAAACTTATCCTAATATTATTAATAATTCTAAATTAAAGATTAAAAATTAATTCACACATAATTCTAAATAAGTCTATTTTTTTTATAACGTTTAGATTTTTAGTCCCATTACTTTTCTTACCTGACGAAATATTAACTAATGATATTTAAATAAATCCTTTGCCAAAACTTACCCTTTGAACTCGATACTTTGTACGATACACTAGTCTTTACAGTGACGTCATTGCCTAAATTCTTAAAGTCGAATCCATCCAAAGAATGCATCGCGACCCTCTTATTCCGATTCTCATTCTCAACAACTGTCCCCGGTTCTAAACTAGATTCTGAAGCAAGTTCTGGTTCTGCCGTCGGTTCTGGTTTGGGTTCAGCCGACGGTTCTGGATGAGGTTCTGCGGTGGGTTCAGGTTTTGGTTGGGGCTCTGCGACTGGTTCTGGCTTTGGTTCTGGCGATGGTTCTGGTTCTGATTTTGGCTCGGGTTCGGATTTTGGTTCTGGTTCAGGCAGAGGCTCTGGCTTTGGTGTATTTGCTATAAATCGTAAAATATTTTACTAAATATGTTAGGTTTAATAATAGTACAATAATCAGTCTTCACTTATGTAAGACACAAGAATTCGTGAAGCATTAATCTAACAATTCTTTTCTTTTATTGTCAAAGTATTATTGTGCTGGGAACAAGACTCTCCTCAGAATGAGTCTAAGTGCGGTGCGATAAACTTCACACCCTTGAAAACATTTTTGTAGAAGTCACAGCTATGTAGGTTTCTTCACAATGTTTTTGTTCAGCGATGAAGAAAGCACATGATTTAGAAAAATCAAAATATCGGAGATTCAAACCAGGACGCACCAGAAAAGGATTACAATTCTTAACTAATAAGTTCACTTTTTTCTTCCTTATTCACTATAAATCGTTTTTACTTACGTTGGTCAACTGGCGGTCCGAGAACAGGGAAATTCTTGCACTCCTTCTTCAAACCTTTCGGACGCCACCCCACCGCTGAAAATTAAAATGAATTTCATATTTCACATCTACCAATATTTTCAGTCCCACACACATAGAACACAGAGACTATTATATATTACCATTCTTTTCTAACACGGGTGTTAAATTAACAAGAAGCCATATTAAAATGTTAGTCAGATTCGAAAAACTAATATTACATACTAGCTGTCTGTAATATTGTTATTAGCATTTGTATTTTCCTTTGGATATAAGACATTTTGTCGCCATAAAAAGCATTATATATATTTTCAGGCGATGCGGTAACAAACAGACAGAAAATTGAAAATTTGTTGGCAAAATGTATCAATGGACAGATGTGGCTCAATTCAGGTTTATTACATGTATACTTAAATCACAGATTGATTTGATTTATTTCTTCACAAGGATATATACAAAGCGGAAATAGTAAAAATAACAGAACATAAAGTATATGTACCTTGTGTACCTCGAAATTGGGGGCGAAGACCAACTAAGAACTGAGAATTTTAAGATAAAGCTAGGTTACACTTTTACTAATAAAAGTTAATATAAAAATCTCACCAGCATAAGAAGTTCCGTTGACCATCATCACGAATTCCACCTCCGGCGCATCCTTTAACACTCGCCAGTACAGAACGAATTCTTTGGACAACTCGCGTTTGCTGTATAACGCTAGGTTTATGCTCTTATCCTTCCACGGGGCCTCTGAAAAATGAATATTAGTATATTTTACTGATGGTAGTACGGTCCCATCCCACCCTCAGGCTGGAGACCACCGTCAATAGCGACTTGTCGTGTTCCGGTAATGCGCTTGAGAGCCAGAGTCCTTCTTTCCACCCTTCCCGTCCTCCTTATCCCATCTCATGCCTTTTCCTTTCAAAGCCGGCGTAGCATTGGCGACTCATCTGATGTTGCAAATGTTCATAGGCGGCGGTGACTACTTACAATACGCTGCCTCTTTTTTAGGCTTACACATAAAAAAATAAAATAAAAAGGTATAACCTTGGTCACGCCACACTCACTCTTATTGCACCCCTTCCCGAAGAATCCATGCGGACAGTAGCACATCTTGCTGGGAGATTCAGTCGCGTTTATATCCAGGCATTTCCCCCGAAGACCGCAGTCGCTGTCCTCCGCACATTCGTCGGAGAACTGGCACCGGGAGCCCGAGTGCATCTTGTTGCACTTGCACCTGCCGAGGATGTGGAAACCCTTCCCTGAACAGGTCTCATGGTACTCTTTGCCTGGGAACAGAAGTAGTTTTTTAGATTAGCCCAGTAGAAGTCGTCTTTTGAGTCGACAAGGAGAAAGAGTTATTTTAGACTAGTCACGAAAGAAGATGTTTTTAGGCGAATCAAAAAGAAGTAGACTAGTCAAGAAGTAGTTTTTAGGGTACCGGACCCAAAGGGTGCCAACGGAACCCTATTCACGAGTTTTAGACTAACCAAGCAATCTAATAGTATGTGGTAACCGTTTCGCCACTTTAGTATCGAGAGAGGGGGATTCTCCGAAAGGGAGGGGTTTTTGAATTTAGTAGGTTCTGGAGCGGGTACTGGCTGCGGTCGGTTCTGGTTTTGGTTTTTTGGTACGAAGGGACGCAGCATTCCAGACATTACTAACTAATTCGTCTCTTTATTCGCTCTATTTATTTCCTTCTAAGATTTAGAAGTATCAAATGACTAACCCGTAATGAAAGATTATAATAATGATAACTTAAAAGATTTTAACAATTGAACATAATATAATGTTTCAACCAAGATTTATCTTATACTAAACTGCAAACTTAACAAATTATTCCAGATTACATGTGTAGTATCCTGCATCTATTTATAATTTTAGCCCTAACATCCGCTTATGTTTTTACAACCATACTGCTGCCTAGTAATTGTTTCTCGTGATAAATGAACGTAAGCATGAAATTTTGTTTTGACATATACTTCGTTGCACATAAACATTATATAGTTTTTTTAATAATATACTATGTGGCCATGTGAGTCACATTTCCTTTGTATACACGTATCATTATAAAACGCATATCCGTTTTATGTTTACTTATTCTAATAACAGTCATTATCTTCATTCCTATGATACGTGAATTTTTCTTCAACTTGTTAACAATATCCGTCATAAGAATAAACACAAATTATTTTAAAATTTATAAAGCTGGTGGTAAGGTCCCATCGTGTTACCAACCACCCTCAGACCGGAGTCTACCGTCACCGATGTTGCGCCTGAGAGCCAGAGTTCCTTTTCCCAGCTCATCTTTCCTATCCCATCCCATCCTTTTTCCCTCCAAAGCCGGCGTAGCATTGGCGACTCCTCTGGTGTTGCAAATGTTCATAGACGGCGGTGACCCAGGTAGCCTGCTCGCTTCTTCGCTAAAAAACAGCGTTATGAAGCCCTGGTATTTTATTTCATGCTCAGTAAAAAGCTACTCACGAGTGACTATATCGATATCTGCGCAGGACCAAAACCGGTAGTTAGTTCCCCACTCGCCAGCTTCGCGTTGCAACTGCAAGGTGCAGTTCTCACACGTGAAGTCGCTCGGCAGTCGGACTTCGTACTTCTGTGCGCTGGAATCATAGATTATGATCTATGATTATGATGAGCCTATTGATGGCCAATCAATATTATTTCTTATACAAATGCAACTCACTAGCGCGGGCAGGGGACGAGGTTAAAATCCACGCTTGTTATTGGTCGTCGTATAATCGACCAATCAAAGCGTGGCGGATACGTCACTATTCCTAGTAACGACCAATGACAATCAATTGAAGCAGTAGTTTTTAAACTATAATTTTTCGTGCGAGGGGGAGTGCTATGACCAGTCATAGGCTTCATAGTCTTTGTCATAGAGTGTGACACAGGCGAACGGATCTAAAAAAGCCTGGGTTTCAAATCAGGACCCTGGAGAAAGACCGCAAGCCTAAGCTGTCAGTGCTGCCGTGTACTGAGCGATAGTGGTTAAGTTTTGTTGTAATAGGAGAATTGTTTTTGGGGTAAATTATTATTATGTTAAGTTTGTTTTGTAATAATAATGTATCCGGCGTGATTATTACTTCGGTATATAGTTATTTGGTTTCTAGGATTCTAAGCCTATATTTGAGATCTCCGAACAACCAAAAAATGGAACGTTATCAAATGTCTAGTTTCAAACATTTTGCCAAATGCCAGAGTTCTTAAGTAACAAACATTAAAAAATATTATATTCGCACGAACTTGGAACCTTTAAATCGGTTAGATTTAAAATGAGAAGAGAATAATCAAGGTAATAAATGAAAAGCATTGCAAACAATTAATATCAGCTCTATTGAATATTATTAATTGGAAAAAATCCTATTTGCAAAAGAAAATTCTATCGGAATTGAGTGTAAATGAAATTCATGAATATGCTTTATATTCATGTATTTTATACCTTATTTTAAGTAATAGTTACACAAAAATATACTACAAGTACAATACAACATTCAAAATAATACAGCATTTTGTTCGGCAACTTAATAATAGCTAAATACCTATTAACTAACTAAGTGAAAGAATTTTACAAAATATTTACATTATATTTAATTACTACTTTGTACAAGAAATGACTAGATTTAGATATTTATGCACATTGCAATTTTTTAGAATTAATCAAACGTAATTTTAAAAATAACTGTAGTTAGAAAATTATTAAAAACAAGTTAATATACTTTGGACGAACAACATAATTATAATTTTCTTTTACTAATTTTCCAAAAAATTAGATTCTAAAAAGTTGCAATACCACTAAAATTTGGCACATTACCTTAAATTTAATATACGGACGAACTTTGTAATACTTATTTGCAAAGAAAAACAAAAAAGTAAAAATTATAAGTGCATTAATTCTTCGTAATCAATAGGAAAACTGTCACTTGCTTCGTCTTACGTTTAAAAATACTAAGACAATGGTAACTATAAAGATGCTTTGGTCGTTAAATACAATAAGGTAGTTGTTTTCATATAATTTAAGTTACTAACTTTAATGTCGCCTTTACAATTTTACAACGTCTGCACTGGAAGTTCACATCAATTCATAATCGTTCGGAACTGTAGCACTGTTTCGTTGGTACCTTGTTGAGCCAGTTCCGCGGACGTTTCAATATGAAGTTGGACCCGCAAAGAACCCGCCGAGATACATTCACCTCGCCCAGTCGTCCGGCGGCCCGTTCTGATGCAGAGGGGAGAACGCACTGCGTCTTGGTTCTGGTGTTGGACTCTCTTGAGAACCAATAATGGATTCGATGGTGAAACCGTTTCGAGACCGCTTGGTACGCGTATCTGTCATTTCAGCAACCCTCGGGGGCAGCGGGACTGGACGAAGCGCGGCTGGCGGTGGACGAGGGAGAGTCAACAAGGGCGCCGGCGGTAAGTAGCACGGCAGGGGAAGAAGCGGCGCGTAAGCCTCTCTCGCAAGCATCGCCACCACTGCATGGGCATGTTGCAAAGACGGTGCTGGTCTTTTATACCTTTTCCGCCGCCTCAAGAAGCTGCCGTTGTCAAACATGTCCTCCGCTAGTGGATCCAGCGTCCAATAGTTTCCTTTACCCGGGTTTCCCGGCTCCCGGGGAATCTTTATGAAGCAGTCGTTTAAACTCAGATTATGCCTGATGGAATTCTGCCACGCAGGAAACTTTTCACGATAATAAGGAAACCTCGTCATAATGAACTCACAAATTCCACTTAGTGTCAGTTTCTTGTGCGGTGACTGGAGGATGGCCATGGTGATAAGGGCGATGTAGGAGTACGGCGGTTTAATCAGCTGTGACGAGGACTTCTGCTTCGGTTTCTTCGGCGAGTTGGGTTTCGTTTCGCTCGGACTGGACGCGTCGTATCTCTCAGAATCGCTGGACGGTGGCGGTAAGTCCGGAGTGTCTTCGTCGACGGAGACGTAGGTGTCATCTTGGGGGTACTCCTCGCGGTCGTCTCTGAGGTAATGGGGCAGGTAGAGGCGAGGCGGCGGTCGCAGGTCAAGAGGCAACTCGCCTTCGATGATCATATCGCGGTATTGGCCAAGATCACAATCTTCCATACTGTACGGTCACATGTCAGAGGTGCGTTGGGGCGCGTGGCGCGGCACAGACTGCAGCGGGCCCCGACCGAGCGGAGGAGGCCCCGGCAGGCCCCGCCCCACGGGGGGTTCGCCCCACCGCCCGGTACGTTTACGTTTCAGTAAACACAACAATTGTCGTTATTATTACTGCGGGTCGGAGCTTTGTGCATGAATTTCAGGCCGTCGACTAATAATTATTAGACCGCTCCGTGCTTATCGATTCAACTTTGTTGCGGTATTTATTTTGAGTTAGACGCGAGTTTTTTGTAGCGACTCTCTTGCCAATTTCGTTTCGTGCTCGCTCCTTTAACCTTTATACGTTTTGTTGTGTGCTGTAACGAAATTACGTCTTATAACATTTCTTTGTCTGTGTTCTTAATGTTAATATTAAGGCCGATTCGTTTGTCAGTGCGTACTGAGTACGTTTTTTATTCAGTAGCCAAAGGATTTTTATTTATCGTTATCAATTTTTCTGTTAAGTATTGATTAATTATTAATTATCGAACACACAATATAGTGTTATTGAATATCGAGTTACGAAACGTAATACCACACATTGCTTAAGTTGAATGAATGTTAGATCTATATCAATGTAGAGACAGGATTACTCGAGGGGCGAAAACATGTTACAAAAAGACTAAGCCGTCTGAGATACGAACGAACGTTGAAAAAAATGTAATAAAAATGCGATAAAGAATCAACAAACCGAGCAAAGGAAACTGTTTACAGAGATATGTATGGGCAGAGCCTTTAATCCCGCGCTAAAGGACTCTACGTACCTATTGAAAAAAATCTCATAAAGTGAATTCTCACACACCATTCAGGTAGACGTCTTCAAATAAAACCCGCGTAAAAAATATTCGTGGAGCGAAACGGCTGACAATGCGAGCGAGGCTCTAGAAAACCCTCGTATATGTTTCCTAGCAAAACATTTACCCCTCGGGCGTTGAGGGAAAAGCTACACGTGGGACAGGGACGGTAGACGTGTCCGAGAGGGATGGAAGCCGCTCGCGACCAATCGGGACGTGGGCTTCGTTGGGCGGAGCTCCCCAAAGCTAACATGTCAGGGCGTGGCATTAGATCCTATTATTGTCTGGCAAGGCAAATAATATTTTGCACAATGTACACATTGGGGTAAAGGGGGGTTAGGGGGGCTGCTAATTTATTCCCAACTTCGGTTACGGGTTGTTTTTCAGCTTTGCGAGCCTGTTATTTAAATTGGACGCCAGTTATTTGTATGTAGCCGTCCAGAGGCATTGTTGACTGTAATGAAGGAATTTTACGCGAGTTGTTCTAGCTTGAATTTTCAGATCGCGCTTATTCGCGCGGCTCTTTTTGCACGCTTAATATTAGCTACACTTGTAACAAATGTAGGAAGTATTTTCTACTGCTTGTAGTTATTGTATCGGTTTTGAACTCTACATTTGTATGTCATTCAGTGCCTTCGAGCTGATACTTCTAATTTCGTATTAAGACGTCTATTTCTCGTATTGATACTTCAAATGTACCTAAGTAGCAGATATTGATACTTCTAATTGTCGTATGAATTTGAAATTTTGCAAATTGTGAAGGTAATTTATATGATCTTATTATGTATCTACATTTTAGTACCTACCTACCAATTGCATTTTGGTACCTACCAATTGATC
>DWNK01000420.1:0-11767 GCA_018250315.1 Hyalothyrus neleus pemphigargyra | reverse complement strand
GGTGTTTTACGCTAAAAACAAATATATATTCAAGGTATACTTCAAAGAGAAATCAAAGAATTAGTATGTAAGTGTTCTGTGATTTAAACAATATCTTGTATTCAGTATTCACTGGCTAGACTTAATTTAAATTGACAATGACATTGACTAGTGGTAATTGACACTTCTGTTAATAGTCTATGGACATAAAACTAAACCTAATTTTATTTTGTTTTATGTGCTGATTAACATTAAGCAAAAAAGAAGATCGTATACAAAAATTTGAGCATAAACACCTAATAACGTAAATATAGTTATTATAGGGAAAAGACCCACGAAGTCAGAGTACTTCCTCCCACCCTTCTCATCCATTATATCCTATCCTATCCCTTTTCCCCTTAAAGCCGGCGAGCAAAGATGTTCTTAGGCGGCGGTAACTACTTACCATCAGGTATCTCATTTGGCTCACACAATGTGTAAGCCCAACGATGATTTTTATGTCTTAAAAAAGATAATTTGCAGTTTAAGTAGTATGCAATTATTCGTTCTGTACGTAAACATAATAGAGAATAATTATGACGTAAATGACACAGAATAAGTCATTTAAAGTATGGCCGAAAGCCATGAATCCAACGTTATTTGTCTATGTTGATAAAAAAAAGAATAACCCACGTGCACCGCATGTGCCATTCAAAAATTCATTTCATAAATAAAATGTCACTTATTGTCAACTTACAACTTCCTTAAGAAGCACGTTGTTTGCGGTATTTCAGTCTATTATTATTTCCAGTTTTCTTAGATTTATATGTGAACACAAAAATAATGCCGACCCCGGACAAAATATTAATGAGGAAGATTAAGAAACGCGAGAAGAAAAAGTTGAAGCTTATTGCCCAAAAATCCAACGGTGTTTCAGAAGATGCCACAGGTAACCCTATTTTAAATAAAATTCCTCTAAAGTAAATACGTGCGTTTTAGAAAAAAGGAACATTATTTCCTTTTATAACTTGCTCTTGTAATTGAAAGTTTTGTTAATGTTGACATAGAATAAATAACAATAAATTTAGATAAGTATCTAAATTTATTGTTATTTATTTAGGTAATTAAATTTAGGTAAGTAATCTCCTGTGATCACAATAATATTAATGACCTTTTACCAAGGAATTAATTTACTAACTAAATTTACTTATTGTTTTCAGACAATGAACCACCTAAGGCGCTAATAAAAAGACCACATGACAATGGCGATACAAATGTAGAGGAAACCGTCAAAAGTAAGAAATTACAATCAAATTTTTACTGACTAAAAGATTAGGACCATCATAGAACTTATAGATTCTTTTTGTACATTACGTTCACACAGGTTTATTATTGCTATAGCCTATATCAATTCTACTTGAAAGGCCATGAAAAAAATCCTTTAAACCTTAATTATTCTATACAATAATCAATAATAATGTTATACCAACCTTTTTGTCGACCTACTGGTTAGTGGCCAAACACCTGTTGGATGTTTTCAAACTCATAGCCCTGACTAGATTTAACAACAGTTATCTATTGCTAACAACCAGGATGGGCTGCTTAAATTGGCTTTACTTGTTGAGGAGGGAATGCACAAATTTTGAGATTTGTTTGTAGAGGTAGTAGATTTTCAGATAGTACAACTGTTAAGTTGTACTATCTGAAAATAACTAACAGCCTTACACATTAAAAAAATCATACCTACTGGTTATATGTTTTTTACTACCTGATGAGATTGTGACACTAAGAAGACCAATGCTCTGAAGATCTCTCCAGCATTGAAGGAAAAGATTTACAATGCATATCCACACCCTCAGGACAATGTGCATGTCTGGTGAAGGCAAGCTCACTGGAACTTTGAGAACCAAAAGGTCCTGAGAAAATTAAATCTGAGGAAGAGCAATCTAGTATTATTAATGGTAGACTTTGGCCTGATGGTGGTTGCCAGTTTACTTACAGCATATACAGCATACTCATACTTCTGCCGTGAAGTAACAGTGTAGAACTGCTTTGTGTTGGTTAGAGGAGTGATAATTTTGTTACAAAATAGGACTTAGAAATTCCTTCAAAACAGAAATATATATCGTCATCTCACAACACAAGTTCCCTCAAAACAGAATGATATATTGTTATCTCACATTATAAGCTACAAACTTATGTATGTGTATGTGTATATAATTTAAATATGTGACTCAAAAGTTATAAAATGAAACATAATTAAAAGTTTTAATTTATTTGTCGCAGAAAAGAAAAAGAAACTTAAACCAAAACCAGAGAAACAAGAAGAACCAGAGATAAAAGTGGAACCCCAGGAAGACAGTGATGCTGAGCAAGAATCAGATGATGAAGTTAAAACTAATCAAGAAAGTCAATGTAAGTATTACAGGGTTTTTACATATTTTTTGCGCTCTCGTCTATCTACTTTAAGACAATGGTTTAAACCTGTGGTCCGCGGTGGTCTGCAGTGGTAAATATGGTCTGCAAATTATGATCGCCACACGCATATGGCGTGGCGTTTTTCTCGTCGCCAATATTTTTAGAAGCCAAAATAGGTAGTAGGCGTAACAAACTTTATAAGGTTTATATATTGTATTGTTTTCTCAAAATGCCTTTCCTCAAATATGGTTTTCAAAAAAAAATTTGTGTTGTAGAATTAAGTGAATACACTTATAAACTTGGTTGATTTAAGGGACAAGGTCGATGCAATGCCTGTTTCATTTTTGAAATTACCTTACTAAATAGCTATCATAGTGGCAATTAATTTCTTTTAAAATAGCCTTAGTAAGTAGCTATGAGAAATTAATCATATAATCTTTTTTAGTGCCTGGATCCAGTCTTTGTCTTGGAATCTTATCAGACCAGAAGTTCTCATGTCTTGAGGGTACAGTGTGTGAACCGACACTAATGGGTATAAAAGATATGGGATTCACAACCATGACAGAAATTCAATCAAAAGCTATCCCACCGTTATTAGAAGGTCGGGATCTCGTTGGTGCGGCAAGAACCGGCTCAGGAAAGACTTTAGCATTCCTCATACCAGTTATTGAACTCATTTACAAACTGAAGTTTAAACCCAGAAATGGTAAGTGTTATAAAACATCAAAAAAAATCTCTTTGTTTTTGCATAATTTGTACATATTTAAATTTCATGACTTTATAGTGTACATGCTCCACGTTTTTTAACGTTAATATTAAGTGGCAAACTTCACATTTAATAATAGGTATAATAAGGTTAATGCACTGCATTTCCTCCTGAGGTAGCATGTTACCTGTATATACACACGAACAACCATTTCAACGAATAACAAAATAGCATCAGCATAGAATGAGGCGATTATAGTGTAGCCACATCGAATAATGGATAACTCAACACTCAAAAATCTTTTAGTGTCATTGAAACTGCCATTTGCCATTACAAATGCATATAGTAAATAATCGTAAATAAACACATACTCCTCTACTCAACTTGTTACAATGCACTCTTCATTTGGCTTACACATAAAAATATTACGATACTCTGGCAATCTACTGGCTGTTTCGCGTAAAAATATTTAAAAGAGTCTCTTAAATGTCGCTCGTTTAAAGTAACGGTCTATTTAGTTGCTTTCTCTTCTGCCGTCTACTTTACACTTAAACAGATCACACTCCATTCAAACAACAACTTCGACGATTCACTGGAATTAATGCTGGAAATAGAGGCTGAGGAGAAAAAAATTAAAACAGTTTCAAATTGAGGGGACGAAGGATGGCGGAGGGGCGGAGGAGGAGGGGGGGGGGTCGGAGACGTCGTCCCCGGAGCGTGAAGATACCTTGATGAAAAGAAAATGAAACCTGCAACCGGATGATGTAACGCCACAGACTAGCGCACCGAGAGGGGCCCTCGTTCTGTAGATGTGAGAAACTCATCATGATTTAAATTAAAAGATTGCGTATCTCTTTATAACAGAGGACGCTGTCTTTGGTAAAACTATAATATTCAGAAGTTACTTACATTTGAATACATTCTAATAGAAAAGACACACAGTTTCAGGGAAAAATAGTATCATTATATCTGAAGACTAGTTTATATGCCAAGGGTTGTTTCTATAAAAATTTTTGTTTGTTTATTTTTCGTATAAGCATTATTTACAAACTATTTCGCACAATCTTGAATTTAATCACGACCAACAGTCTCTAAATCATTCAAACGGAAACTAATTCAAAGTTAGGACGCTATCGTGTAGCAGCATTTGAATAACAAAGAATCAAGCGGCGGGAGTTCGGCGTCGCGCACAAAAGCGGGTGTAATCAGCGTCAGATGGAGCTCGGCCGGTTCGGTGCCGAGTATCCGCGCATTGTCTGTTCGGATCTAATCTGTTTCGTCTGGAGGAGACGAGATTGGAGAGCATTGTGCGGCCGCTCGCGACACCGCCGCGCGGATGAATGAAGCGCCGTGAATTAAAAGAAATACATTTCATGGTGGACTTAATTGCGACGGAGTTGTCGCCGTAAGTGATTGCGGAGCGCCATATCGAAATGAATCTCTCTGGAGCACTCTATCGTCGCCAGACAGTTGTTTTAGTGCTTTTAATTTTTTTAGAAATATGCATCTCTAAGTGCTACAGACTTCCGAGAATACAATTATCACAATGGAAACGCCACCCAGGCAGAACATTAAAACCGTTGCGGTATCTCCTCTGATATTCATGAGAATTTTGACGAGTTAATTTAACCCCGATCCGCATTATTCATCATTCGTATAAAGAGCTCTAAAGCTGTAAAACTTCTGCTTTGCAGGAGTGTTTTAATTCGTAGACAAAAATGCTCATTCCGAATAATGGCGTTAAAATAAGACCAACTGCGCACCGGGGCATACAAATTCAAGCCTATCTTTTACTTTTATGCGAAGCTCGTAATGAAACGGACGGACGCGTCCATTGAGCGCGCGCCGCCTCCGCCGCCGCTCGCCGCCCGCCGCTGCCCGCCGCGCCGCCCGCCCCGCCGCCTTTCATCGCGACCTGTAATTTTATTTGCGACTTATTCAGTTAGACCTCCGAGAGCTCGCTATTCAATCCAGTTGAAAAGTGTTACGCAGCTTTATACGTGGCTTTTTTTATAGCTGTTCTGCTTTTGTTTATTAATGGATGAGGTGTTAGCGAATGCACGGCGGCGAGGCTTCGCGGGAATTTGTAGAGCTGTTTTCCGCGTTTTCCTCCTTACGTGTTTGAGTTGACAGCGATTCACTTAAACAGGTTCTGCCAAGATTTTATTACTGTTATTACATTCTTTACTCTTCATAATCACGTTTAACATGCTACAAGTATTCGGGCGAGGATTATAACTATAGTAGGCGTAATTATAGTTATCTTTATTACTCGGTAAATCATGGAATCTGAAAATATGAAAATAACTGTAAACCAAATTTTTTGACTAGTTAAATGATCGTCTAATGGAGGCCCAGTCAATAAGATAATGTCATTATAATATAAGAGATGTTATAACATCTGAACTGAAAATGAAAATAACAAAGCAGGCACAGATTTTGAAATGTTTATAACATGCTTATATTTCATATTGTGGAGAATAATTAATAATGACGCATGACTTTGTAAGTGCCATCCATAGATTTTGATATTTTTTCAATACGGTGCCACCGTTAGTCTATGCATTTTATGAATTTAAATTTGAAACTGCTCAGGTCGAAGTACCGAAAATCTATTTGCTTAATTATGATGCCATTACTTGATTTTGCATTTGTCTTTAAGTATATTCTGTGAATTAAATAAATGCTTTTATGCATTTGTTGCGTATGTCTGATATTAACGCGAGCAATCCTAGTGAGAAGCTAATAATGTAGAAAGCGTTCAGAGCACTTTGCACATTTTCATATTCAACCGTACAAAGTGTAAGTAAATACAAAGTTGAAGGTGCGGGAGGAGCTGCGAGCCCCTTTTGTGCTCGACGTGTTCAGAAGCACGTTGCAGGCGCTGCGCCGCGATCACAAAGGAATCGGGTATATCCACTTCCAGCAGTTGAACACAAAAAAGTTGTTTCTTATAAGACCGTTTTTAAGCTTCCGTATCCAAAGGGTGCCAACGGACCTCTTTCAGTATAAGTCGGATCAGTAACTCCGTCATCTGTCACAGGGTAACAGGTAGACATTTTAATTTTTTACACTTTGCATATTAGCCACTATGGCAAGAAATAATAAGAAAAAAAACGTGAACATGAAAATAATGTTAACATTTTTATATTATAGTTACATTATCTTTACGTATCTATTGAAATCCAAACGCGTTTGACATTTGATTTGAAATGTCAAGTTGACACAATTGTTTATTTCAAGTGTTTAAGTGAACACGGTATCCATTAATTAATAATAAAGTTTATAAACCCAAGATAGTATCAGATGTATAACAGTATTGTGGGTTTTATTATACAGTGAAATGTTTTAAGAAATGGATGTTGTGCCAATTCAACAGAGTTATTAGGTCGTGGTATTAAAGTTAGAGCATCTTCAAAGACGCACATCTTTATTTTAGACAGTGTAGGTTTTGGTCTGGTTTGGGTCTGGGCTTTGCTATACTCGTAATTTGTGTATCAATTTTTTCAACAATAAAGAGTATTTATTAAGGTGAAAAAATATTTTAAATCATCGCGGAGCGAAATTCGATCTAGAACATTCCATTTGGTTTCCTGCATGTCCGCAGCTTTACCGTTTCTACCCGTTCCAACTAATTCAAGTGCCAAACTGATATTGAAAGCGAAATAGTAAATAGCAGCGAATAAGGAGAATCGATTCCACTCCGTGAGCGATGCCTGCAGTAGGTACTGTAACAAACTCGAGAGCGCGCTGGATAGAGATTGTTGCCAATGAAACTATTAATGTGTGGTCCAAACACTTTATTAGCTGTAGCACGTTCGTCAGTTATTTCTTCTAAGACTGTTACGCTGCTGGTCATTGGTCAGTTTCAAGTAGATTATTGCTTAAAACTCCTATTTTTATTGTTAGGCTAAACTTGCGTTTCGGTGGAAAAGTGTGGTTGTCACTTACATATGAGGCAACCATCTTAGTCTCCGGGGCACCTGAGATCGAATTTAGGTAGGATTCCTTTTATGTATGGAGTTGGTTACAGATGTCAAAGGTACTCACTATGAGTACTTAACATGATGGCTGCATGTCTTGCTCGTTTGGAACTTTAATATCATAAAAAAATATAACAACACCAGACAAAACGCATTTTCAGCAAAGCCGAGAACGACAACTAATCAAAAGATACTAATGGTACCGTCGGGCATCATTCATTGTAAAAAAAACTATACTTGAAATTGGTATTTGTGATCGCCATATTTTATAACTTAGACCACACATAATCCGGCGCTGCCCTGCGCGGGAAGTGACTCCAGCCCCATTGCGCCCCAACAGCGCTGCACACACAATCGTTGTGGCGGAATGCATATCCGGGGCAGCACTACCGGGAAAAGAAAGTTGCCACTAACATAAAACGTATATAACGCTTGTATTCGTATTAAAGATTAATATATACATAGACTAGAAAAAAAAATACTAATATTTAGTAGTTGTAAACGAAGATAAGGTGGGAGTTAAAATACCTTTGAAAAATCTAGTGCGTGTGTGCTGTTTTTGCTGTTGGAACCTAGGTCTTTGATATAAGGCTTATTTGATTCAAAATTAAATTTTAAATTCTCCTTTTCCCACACGCATCACTGCTTCTACGATAGAGACCATCGTAGAAGTGGCGTGTATGGGTGACTTGTGGTAAACTAGTCCTGGTAGGAAGTGCTCTAATCATTCTTCCCTTCTATCATGGTCTACAGTTTAATTTTGTTTAAAAAGGAGAATCTCTCCTTTTATCCTATTTAGAATCCTTCTTAGAATTTGATATAGTATAGTAGATATTGAACGAAATTCTTAACAAATTGTTTTAGTAGATAAATAGTTCCAAACAGAGAAAGACAGATATTGATTAGTTCATTAGCACTTGACTGTCACTAGTTACAAGGTACATGTGCGTACATTATTTTAATCCCGAGGGAGAGGTCTAAATAATATCGTGTATATACAAGCGGTAGTCGATTACAACTCTTCTCATTAGCATTGTGCTGACTCCTTAATTATCGTTGTAAACGATACACAGGTCGTCCTGAAACAATTCCATTAATGACATTACAATTCCAATTAACCCATTTAATTAAATTTACCCATTTAATTAATTAAATTCACGTGGCATTTATTGTCACTCGGGCTTAAATAGTCGCAATTATATTTTTTTGGTATAGGTAATGTTACAATTAACTGATTTGCAGGGCAACACGACCGCACATGGTTTGTATTTTATAGGTTAGGTTAGTTTTTTTTCATTTTCAATGATTAGTACACCTCTTGTTAGACCAGATAAGTCTATAACTAGCTTCTTCCCGTAGTTTTGCTAGCGTTCAAATATAAAATAAAAACAACAGATAGCGTAGATACTGAATATTTATTTTAATGTTGAATATTGATACTAAAAGTATTCTATTATATAGAGTAATATATTATTACCGTAAAAATATACCAAAATTAGTGTATCAGGGTAGTATAGTATTTTACGAGCTTGGCGCACATATTAACAGACAGTTATATTTATTGAAAATAACTAACTTAAATTCATAGGAAATGTAAACAAAGCCTACTTTTTACAAAGAAAAATACAAAAGAATAAGATAGCTGGCTCTGTTAGTGGTGCTCTTAGTTTTATTATGATACTAGGTACCAATCTTATTTGTTCACAATGCAAGACGTACTTTTCTTACAAATTGCATAAAACAGTCGATGATTATAAACGGAGCATAATAGGATACAAGCGGGTTTTTCATAGAGCTTATTATAACAAGACTGAAGGAACATCTCAGCTAGAAAACTAGCTGAGATGCACAAAAGTGACAAACCTGAAATATTGCGCAAAGGTGTATTGTAAATTACGGTAAAATACATAAATTATTGCACATAATGGACATCTTCGCTATAAGTAGTAAGTGAATGTGTACCGTCCGAGCGAGAATAGTGATAAAATGTGTACATTTAGGAACAGAGCGCCGTGAGTCCCGTGGACAGGACGCAATGGCTATTGTAACGGACTAGTGACGTACCATTTGGCTATCGTTCTTTTTACATGATTAAACCTAAGTATATCGACCACCTGAGTAAGCTGGCTACAACATCGTTACTAGATATAATATCTCTTAAACATCCCAAATAGTCAGTAATTTTATATTACAGTATTTGTTTACGTGATTTATGTTAGTTTCACGGGTACCTGCCCGTGAAACTAACAGAAAGAGAATAGAAGTATAAAATAGGTATCCGTTGATAGATAAGTCCTTCCCAAGAATGATAATAAGTACATATGTTTAACTTGACATACGGTATGTTTTTGCTCTACCAATACGAATCACCATGGAAGCTTTTGATAAGATTTTGCATATAATATATTAGTTCCAATCAAAGACAATTGGGGCATGGCTGCTACACAGGCAAGATCTTTCTTGCCAAAAGCATCATTTGCTGCCTCCATGCATTGATGAGTAGTTTCAAGTGCTTATATAAATCGTATACATGTGACACACATCGAACAAAAAACATCAACGCTCTGATACGCCAACAGAGGCACAACAGGATGAGGCTGGACAAAAAAGACGTGGAAAGATTGATATATAGTGAAATCTAGAAAATCGATTTAATCCTACTTGAAATCGTAATAATGGTGTCTAAGTATTTGTTATTCAACTAATACAATAATTTATAAGTATCATCGGTACTGTAATGAAACCAGAAGGTAAACCCCAAGATTAAAATTATTTATGGCGGTAGTCTCCCTCCGGCCGTCTCCTCCGCGGAGACGGAGGACATCGCTACATCCTATATTCTGAATACACAGTGGTTTTTTTGAATTCGGAAATTTTATCAAATGAAAAACCAATATTTTGCGTGGTTTCATGTTATTTAGTGATTGTTTTTATTATTACTATTAATGATTATTTGTGCTGAAATAATGTATGGTAATGGAGATATTATAAATTGCTTGCTTGTGTTTTTCGATCATAGAGAGATCGTTCAAATTTATTTTGCTTGGACAAGTCCAATATCTTACACTAAACTTTAAAAGCACATCTAATATTCTTAATATAGTCGCTATACTTATAAAATTTCTATTCGTTCCCTTCCCTAGAGACGTGAGTTACGGAAGCAACAAAGAGTGCAGTACAGAGTACGAAGCCCGACAGAGGTATTTTAATCGAATCGTTTCGCCGTAAACGACTCGGAATGGTATTCAAATTTATTTGTAGTACTCCGTGTTAATGTGCATTATTTTGGTTTGCGATATTTATGAACAGACAGAAGTTTCTTCACGAATGAATTTGTTCAAACGCGACGCTTTTTTGTTAAGAGAAGTAAAGATCAGAATCTTAATTTATACATAATTTTGAATTTTTCTGGAAGAGATTCGAAAAAAAGACCCAGTAGCATCAGTTCTATGATGATGTTTCATAATAGCGTTAATATTACCGATAGCCGGGCTCAGGCTCAGGGGGACACCCTAGCATGAAAAGTGTAACTTATCGCACATTTTAGTTTTAAATTAGGTTTTATTAAGATGTTTCCTTTTACTTATAAAACATTATATGAATGTGCAAAGATATAGATTATTTATGATTATCAATATATTTTTGGAAACTGAAACTGAACGTTAATCCAAAAACAAGCTTAACATTGCAGTCGAAAAATCTGTTATCTCAATTTATGGATAAATGCAAATTAAGTTGATTTGAACTTGCAATTCAAGGAATTGCATTCTTTGGATTCAAATCTGGAACTCTAGAGTGAGACATCCAACACGCTATCTCTGCTTTTAATTAACGAACGATGTTTATTAAGTTTACTTACAGTCAGACTTTTAGAACTTTGTAGCGCCAGTCTTGGAATAATGAGCAAAACGCTCATTAATTTGTTTCTATGCCTGAGCATTGTGAACAGCTTATTAAAACATTTTGCTGGAATGGTGCTGGGAAACGGAAAAATTTCAATTAGTCGCTCTCGCCCTATCAAAGAGATATCATGATAATTAAAAATTTCCACGCTTCACCGGATGTAGCTCAGACGGTCGATACGTTGTTTGCTGTACTAAATAAATAAAAAATAGCGAGTATAAATTAAAAAACTTGATAGAAATAAAACGTTTTACTGTGACTACTTACTTAGCATGCTAAATAAGTAGTCACCGCCCCCTATAAATATTTGCAATAACAAAGCTGTCGCCAATGCTACGCCAGCTAATATGGAATTTTGCTGGTGCAAGGTCTCATAGTGTGACCTAAATAACTAGTGGCCACCTTCAGACCGGAGTCTATAGTCAACAGCGACTTGTCATATTCCGGAGTGCGCCCGAAAGCCTGAGTCTATCTTCCCACCCCTCCCATCCTTCCTATACCATGCGATTACTTTTCTCCTCGGATCGGGTCGAATCGATCGGATAGATCGAAGCCGGCATATCGAAGAGGTAGGCGAGGTACCATCCATACCGTATATTAAAAAAAACGACCAATCGCTATTGACGGTATACTCCGGCCTAAGGTCGGTCGCTACCCAGCCAGGTCACACCCTAGCAATTTAGCATAATTCATATTGGATTATAATATCACTGATTATAAACTGTTCCATAACAAACAAAAATGTTGGTGGACAGCACTGTATTGGTTGACATTTGTATGGACTCCAGTAATTAGATTT
>DWNK01000419.1:0-11792 GCA_018250315.1 Hyalothyrus neleus pemphigargyra | reverse complement strand
GCCAGCTCAAAAATATGTTTTTTCAATTTTTCTCTGAAAGTTTCACTCCCAGCTCTATGCCGTTTTGGAACAATGTACAACAAATCTAGAACACCTGGAACAACCTTCAAAATATTTGTAACTCGCAAGTGCGGTGCCAACTTCCTTGACGTAAGATACTCTATGGTTTCAAATTCAATCTATCAACAACAACCAGGATCGACTGCCTAAAGTGCGCTTCAGAAGTTATTTTGTAGAACCTCGTTTCCTCACAATGTTTTCTTTCACCATATAGCAAGTAATAACTACTTTGCGCGCCTGGGATCTGAACCCGGATCTCGCAGAGTGAGTCGGCAATTCTCAACCACTAAGCCATCACAACTATTTACAGATACTACAGACTATAAATAGCTTGTTTTTCAGTTTTCAGAGCGGACAGTTCACGAAATCAAAGGTCCGGTCGTAGTTTGACCACTGGAAAAAAAGATTTAGGTTAGGAAACATTTACTTTTAGTAAAATTAAAGCTTACGGACGTCAAAGTGGCGGAATGTGTGCATTACAGTGACTTATCAAACGCTGCCGGGCTTTTAGCCATATCTTTTTGCTTCCAGTTGTTAGCATGTGAAAAAGGTATTTAAAGTGTTATTACATCCCGCAATTTTAAACTGCGTTCCCACTAAACATTTTTTTCTTTCTTTTCTGAAAACCGTTTATGATATCTCCAGCCGCATAAGTCTGTATTGACATGACGAGCGCTGGCTGTTTTTAGACAAATATGTTCATCATTCGTTTAGATACTAACGTCCTGTGGTTCGTACACAAACAGAAACATTTAAAACTAGTCATGCAATAAGTACGGCTTATGAAACGTTTCTTATTTAAGAGTAGGTAACTATAGAGTATATGCAGTGATAGCCTAGTGGTTGAGAATTGCGGTCCCTCTCCGGTGGGTCCGGGTTCAAATCCCAACCTCTGACTTTTTTGAATCATGTGGGCATTACAGAGCAATTATCACTTGCTATGCGGTGAAGGGAAACAGCGCGGTAGACTGTGGCCTAATCTTCTCATTTCGGGAGGAGACCCGAGCCCAGCAGTGGGACAGTAATGGGTAGATGATGAACTAAAGAGTACGGTAACGAGCCTCATAGTATCTTTTTAATTATTAAGAGCATGTTATATATTAGTTTTGTTTTAATTATTTTGCATTATCAATGCTATAATCGTATAAAATAATAATAATATAAAATGGTGAAGACACCACGCGAAATTATTATTGAAGAGCGAATGTAACAATGCGCCTGCCTGATGTTCCGTCGAAAGCAATCTACTACATTGCCTTGGTCTTTTTTTAACAACTACAAAGAAAATGCGTCATTTAGAATACAGTAATAAACTCTCTTCACATTTGTTTGTCGTAATTTTACGCGAAGAGAGGGGAATAGTTCACTAAGTACACGCCTAGGAATAGTGCAGTGTTTCATTTGAATCGGGGTGCGGTTAAATAATGATACGTGCGAAAATGCACCCAACAACTAGTACATAGGCTGTTAACGTGAGTACTTAGCGCTCCTTGGTACGCCGTATTAAATAACCAGCAATATTGCAATAACTTCCATTAAATTAATAGCACGCGCTGTAACTAAATGAAAAACGTGTGAAGCTTAAAGAATTATCTCGTCCATTTATAGATTTATCGCAAGTGGAAAGTTATTCATTACAGCTAACCGACACTTTGTTTGCTTCTATTCGCTTTTTCCTGAAGGATTTCCACTCGTTTATTGTCGGCCCCGCTATCTGTGAGAGCGTTTACTTAGAAATTTCCTACTTCAATAGCGTACGCGTCCGGTCGTCGACGTCTAATTTTTATAATAGAACAAAAGGAGAAAACAATGGGTTTCACCGAGACACAGTCAGAGTCGCAACATAACACAAGCGAGCTTATGTTTGATTGAACGCATAAGAATGTGGGGTTCGGCGAATAACACCACAAGCGTGAACGAGAGGCCGTCGCGAGCGAAAGAGACGCCAGCATCGCAATTACCTCGTGAGATTGTTGAATAAATTTACATTCAGTTGATTGAAATAATAATGAAATTGCTACGGCACACTCCGTAGCTTCGTATGCGATATTTAAATTAATAATAAAATCATAATGTTACACAAATCGTGCATGTGATACGCGCCGTCATCTCTATGATAATTAGGTTCTTTCTCTTACCGTCTTTCGTTTTGAATAATTCAAATTCGATTCGAATTCTCTGTCCATTGTGATGTGTGTATTTTAAATAATTCCCTTTCGTCTGCTGGATGAGAAAAACAAGACCAAATGTGTAAACTTTTATTGTATTTTTTGCGGGTTTGTTATGTTAGAATTAAAGTGTCGGTTATAGGATACAAATCATAATATAATTGTAGGAAAATTAAATTGAGCATAACATTGTATGATACATCACCTCTATTGTATTTAAATTTTTATTCAATTTTGTAAAGCCACTGATATAATTTATTTGTATTAGAGATAAAAACATTTTTATTAAAAGTATTTTTAATAACAGTAAAAATCTAGTTGTTAATTAGTAATATTCAACCACGAGGCAGCATACAGAGTGTCGTTATGATATCAATACTACACCACGTTGAAGTAGTGCAGTTCATAGGTGGCGGAGACAACTTACCATCAGGTATCCCGCTTGCTTCTTCGCTTGGCTTAAACATAAAAAAAATATCAAAAATATCATCCAAAAAATATTAGAAAGTAGTAAGTCGCCCGAGCATCGAAGTAGTGTTTATAACCTCAACTAATACTAAGCTCATGAAAAAAATAGCTATTCTGCTAATTAAGGGATAACAACTATTCAACTGCAAGTTATATCAGCATACTAAACTATTAAACCTAACGATGATATGCTATCATACTTTGGCGGTAAGTGGGTAATTGCATGTAGAAAAATCGCCTAGAGGCATTTACAAAACTAGGCGATTTTTACATATGGCATACTGCATACTTCATAGATCGTTATATAAGGAAAACCTAATCTCGACTCAGATTATTATCATCGATCACCAATATGATTTGCGTACGATTCGTTCTTTACTGGATTAACAGAGGCCTTGCAATTACCTCTCGTAAACTAGTACCTACTGTACCCTTAGTACAAGTTTGGCTTGTTTTCGACTACTCGATCATCGAAAACGAAAACTTCCGATTCCGCCTCTTTGATTGGCTGAGAGCGTCTCGTTCATCGAGTCGATGGCTCTCTCAGCCAATGAAATAGGCGGAATCGGGAGTCGATAAGAAATAGTGTATCGAGCATTTTTTGATTGCAACTCATACTAACGGTACAGGTATGCATGTATTAAAAGCTAGGAACAAGCGTCGTAAGATTTGAGTACCGAAATGTTTTCTGCAAGCGCTGATGAGGCCACCGTGGGCTATTAGTGTGACACATAAAAATTGCTTTAACTAATTGACTTTGTGTCAAAATCCAATTAGACTAATAGTTTATTAAATACGAGTCAACAACAACCACACCCATCCATAATCCAATATTTGTTGAGTACGAAAAAAATTAGTTCGACCGGAAATCGAACTGGGGCCCTTAACGCCTCCGACCGTTTTAATATCTATTGAACTAATCGATCACATACCGACCAAACTGTTGATTGTATAGATTTTATTGGTTCTGTATATAGTTTGACTGTCTGGCTACAAACCGTCCATAACTGTGTGCAAAACCAAAGGCAAATTTGTTTTCACATTTCAAATATGGAAAGTTTGAAAAGTTCGTGAGCAAAGGTTTTATTTTTAACTTCTTGCTACTAAAATTGAAAACATTTATAAACAAAACTTTAAAAATACAAATTACCGTTTTTTTTATAATTTTTGTTCCTTAAAAAAAACAAAAGCATATACCTATAAATGAAATTGAAATTTTAATGATACTAGTTTCTTTTGGAGTTTATTCATATTTAAGAACGGCTCATCTGATTTGCCAGGGTGAATTAATTTATAATTATTCCATTTAATTGCTACAAATCATCCTAAAATTCTATTTATCATAAACATGGACGTATATATTTCAATCTACCTGGTTAGGCCTTTAAAATTAAGTCAACTGAATTGATTGATAGCGGAGAACTCATAGCTTTCAAACATAGATAGCGCCACCGTCTGGCCTTTTTCCTTTATAACAGCGGTATAACACACCGTGTCATGTTCTAGGCTAAAGAACGTTCACAATAAGTGTTAGGCTGAACAAAGTTCGTAAGCGTTGTAGCTCAATGTTAGATATGTATCTATAAGGCTGGTTTAACTCCGATTATATTTAGAATTATTTACGGAAGATTCTAGAATTACTAGAACTTTAACTCAGACTTCACCAACTAGAAGTTTCGACTTGTCATCAACCCATCATTGTCCCACTGCTGGGCTCAGGTCTCCTCTCAGAATGAGAACGATTAGGGCATAGTCTACCGCGCTGGCCAAGTACCTATTAAAATTTTATGTCTACAAAAACCCAAATATGTGTGACGTAATTATAATTTCAATATGGCAATTCTTAAGCGGGCACAAAACAGCGAACAAATTCTTTTACCACGTGGCATGGATGTCAAATGTCCTGCTATTAAATTGTTACTGTACAAATATAAATATAAGACAGGTATTCATATAGATGAAAAGGGGAGAGCAGTATAGTGTATTATCAAATTCATCACACAATTTCAGTGTCATCAATACAATGCGCGTAATTGAAACATTTTGATTTTCACGTCAACGCCGTCCTGTGGCGAGTTCCGAACTTCACAATTTCAATAGACATTCCACTTGAATCGACTGAATCCGAAAATGAAATAGATACCTTTGTTGCCGTGTTAACATAATTAGGTCGTGGATTCCGTGAGATATTTGATTCGCACTCGGTGCGTTCTGTAGGGAATGCTTTGACGTACACGTTTAGTTTTGTTCGAAAATTCTGCATCAGTTAATTGCGTAACTGCCGAACAGTGCGAATCTATAAATCTCCATTTTTTAATTCAAATCAATTTCTACAAAAGATGAGAATCGAAAAAAATAAGAGATAAATACTAATTTTATTTTTGTGCACCCTGTTTTATGTTAGGAATGAAAATCAAGAAGGGTGAGTATTTTAATGGAACAGCTAGTTTCCCATAGAGTTTATATGAAATATACCTATATTACTAATCTGAAATTAGTTCAAAAAAAATCTAATACGAAATTAGTTCAAATATGGTTGGTAATGAACCTGGTATGTTAATTAAGTAAATCTTCAACCAGGACATAGTTCTGGTCAATACAATTCGGGAAACGTGAAGGGTTGCTAACTTGGTAATCAGCTGCGTACGTGTACACTTCATAGCTGTGTTGGATACAAACACATTTAAATTGAATCGAAATCAGTGCACGCGAAGCAATAATTTGTCAAGTTTGTCCGTTTCGATCAATTTATAACGCGCAATTCTGACGTGGAAATTCGTGAACAGATGGTATTATGTAAACTCCAGAAACGTATCGTCTGTAAGAGCGTGTGTCTAGACGTCGCGGTGCGATGTCAAAGTTCAACAACTACGAGCACATTCAGAGGTTTCTTCGCACGAAAATGCGCTACACATCCTTGACCTTACCCAACGGGTCAACAGACGCGACCCGCCGGACATCGGGAACTATTCGAACAGAAAAATCGGGTGAGTCTGCGACGCGGGAAGGTGAGATCCGTCCAATGAGACGCGGCCCTCGGTAGGGTTGCGGGCGTACGGGACGGGGGGTCCGTGTAAGTCGGCGCGGATGTCGCGAGCGACCCTGACCTAGCTCAAGAGCTGGGCGGGTCACGTGCCGGGCGGGAGGGTAGCACTCAGGGCGTTCACCTTGAGACGTACGACATAAGCGACCGCGGAATTTGCGGAGCGTCCCGCTGACTCGTCGTTTCTTTTTTATCCTGTTTCTTTACTGCATTAGCCGCGAATTTGGCTCCAAATTGAAGCTAATTTTGCGTAGTCTGTCGAATTGTCCCATATTAGTAAGAACAACTAATAAGGAGTTACAACTTATTATACAGCAATAAGACTTAAGATTGATGTAAGATACGTTTTTTTGAATTCAGGATACGTTGCAATCTCATTATAAATTAAATTAAACTCTGACTCTAATAAAGAAAGTAACGAGAAAGGAAATAATTTAAAAATACTAAGTGAAGTTTAAGGAAGTCCAACTGCCGAGCTCAGAATGGGATAGATTAGGCCATAGTTTATAAGGCTCGTTAAGTAAGGTTTGGTAAATTTCACACAACTTTGGGAGCAATATGTATGACTCTCACCTAATTTAATCTTAGTCTTATTTGTAGGAAACATAGACTGCTATTACTACCTACTACTAATTAGATCAAGTAATGAAGTAAAACTAATTACGTTAGGTGGCATCATATCAGAGAAACAATTTGAAAACTAGTAAGCAGGTTGGACTCACAGAGTGAAAGTAATAAGATTGGGACGTCAAAACAACGGCGAAGGTCGGTATGCACAGGTCACTTCGTGGAGCAGAATCAAATAAACGTAAGCGAACCACCCTGGCTCGCGGCCAGCGGCCAGATTACAGGTGTGTTATAGAGACGGCAGTGATACCATGACTTAGGTGCCGTGCCAAGATACGGTACGGTACATTCGAGCTCCTGAATACTTTATGCTCGCTGCTCGAGCATGCTGTTGTACCCCTATAATATTGACAATAAAAGGCCAGACAAATAAAATCTATCCGATTTGGTCAATGTATTGTAACGTAAGATTGAATTGAGCGTATGTTTAAATTCAATACGCATTCATTTAAATTAAAACAATAAGCATCGATTCTTATGCTTATATTTACTTTGTACTAAACTATTGCATTGTTATGTTGTGTTGTAAATAACAATATTGTACATTAATATGTACAATATTGATATTTAGGAAAAATATAACCCGGAAAAGGTTAAAACAGTTGTTTCTTTTCCCATTTCTTTACAGTTACTAATCAAAGTATTGAAAGAGACAAACATTAGAGAAACAGTAGGCAGGAACAGTTTTTATATGTTCTATCAAACCAGCTATCTAGCTATAACTGGTCTCTACAGCCCATGGGCTTACGTGAAGTCTGTTGCTCTTGGAGGGTTTCAAATGTGGAGCTGTTTAACCAAAACGGCGCAATGCATTACTATGCCCTGGTTTTGGGTAAGGTGTTATCATAATAAGTATATTTTAAAAATTCTTACCTTATCCACCAAATAAATAATTGAATTGGATGGTCAAACGCCAGATTGACATTTGACGTATGTAAGTAATTAAGTATTAATTAGTAAGTAATTTTGTCTCTGTTTTCGTTGGCAAAAAAGTGTTTGGCACATACAATTTGGCAAAGTATGTACCATAGACATAGTTTTAGTAATCTAGTCTATGGGTAGAACTGAATAAAAATATCCAGTTAGGGTGCGGTGTAATAGGCGAATGCGTCAACGTTGGTCGGCGAAGTCGGCAGTCTATTAGCGGTCGGGAAGCGACAAGTAGGACGCGCGCAAGTGACCGGGATAGGGGATATCCGCCGCCTTGGCCGCCAGCGAAGTGTTGGATAACCGCACCGTGCGATTGTTACTCATAATTCACCTGGAATCAACATATCTCATATTTTGGTTTCGTGTGCCGGAATAAAAAAATATTAACGAAATTTACTCTTACTACAAAGCATTTGGGCACTCATATATTTAATAGATGTTTTTATCATGTAAAAATTAAGATTTAGATTCGTGGCAGAACCGATTCGTGAGTTTCGGTGGAAAGATGTGTTTGTCAATTTATATATGCGCTGAATATCTTAGGGTTTGTTTACAGAGATGCGTTGCGATGAGCGTTGCCTGAGTCGCGCATATATTTCAAACGTAGCTATATATATATGAGATATATATATGAGATAGTTGTTAGAAATGTGGCCGTATGTCGAATGTTGTTTCTATGAATCGTTCCCTCAAACCGGCATAGCATTGGTGACTCTTCAAGTTGCAAATATTTCTAGACGGCGGTGACTACTTACCATCACTAGTCCGTCTGCTCGTATATATAAAATTTGAATGATTACGCGATTGAGTGAATGATTACGTGACAATGAGTGTAACAAGATGAATACAGGTAATTCCTAGTCTAAAAATAATTATTTGACGGGATGTGCCATTTCAACGTATCAACGCGAACTACGTCCTATGTTCCCGCCCACGACATCGAATGTCCACTGTACCGAACCAAGATCCGTATCCGCATGGAAGTCAAATACGTACATCTTTCTGCTCAGCCCATAGGTAACATTTGTCCACGCGAATTTCCTGTGACGCAATGATTTCCGTCCACAACTTTTAAGGTGGTAGAACTATTAATGTTCCTGCGCCCTGACTCACGGTCAGGGTAATATACTGGATAGTATGGGTAAGGCACATACGAACATACACACAAAAATGTGTAAAAAAAGGTATTCATTTAGTTTCATTTGGTGATTTTTAGGATTCAAAGAGTGCCAACGGAACCCTATTTCTGTGGCTTCGCTGTCTGTCCGTCCGTCTGTCACAGAGAAAATTTGAAAATTTTCAGAAGAGATTGTTACTATGGCCATTATAGAAATAACGGTTGTACGGTACCCTTTATGTGCGAGTGCGACTCGCACTTGGCCGATATCTGTTCTGAGGTAACGACCACTTTCGATTAGGTGGACTGCATGTTCGTTTGCTACTTCAATACCAAGAAAAAATACTCAGCGTGGAGACCTTCAATTGATCGCTATACTCTTAAATAATTAATGTCAAGCCTAAATACAAACCAATTAAATCAACTAGATTAGCGTAGCCCTATTTTCTTGGCCCGACCACAACCTTCATAACACCAATAAAAAACATGGGCGAATCGAACTCAAGCAATGAGGGTTCCGAATTTGTGGTCTTCCCAGCCTGGGGTAGGCCTGGAGCGTACTTCACAACACTCCTCCGAAGTATTTGAAGATTAAGTTAGTAGCTAAATAGACTGTTGATTGATGATTTCGAATCTATTACAAGCTATTGACAAGAATTAATGGCTGCTATCTATTTTAGACAATTGATTTTAGACAATAGCGCAAACTGCAACTTTTTTATTGCATCCAAATTCGACATTCCGACAGAAGAAGTATTAAAAATTGACGTAAAAATGAAGTAGAAAAAATTTACTGTTATAAATTCATATATCAATAAATAAATAAATAATACTAGAGTATCATAAATTCATATATCAATAAATAAATAATACATTGAAATTATTGCACTTTTCAATGGAATTATAATTTAATTCCATTAAAAAATGCATATTAAATCTGCAATTGCTTTTTTTTCTCAACGAAATGAATATTAATATTATTATTATACATTATTCCATTTATTTATAACAATAGCCGGCTCGTTTATGCACCACAGTAGAGCGAAGAAAACAATATAAATAAGTTATGATGGAATGTGAGTGCTTAAGGAAACATTATCCCCGGTCTACTACGCCTTTTAATTAAACTATAAACGATACGATTTTAACGTGACTGTTCAATAATTATTCGATCTCTTTCGGGGACAGGGGGAATGAAAGAGATAAGCAAAAGCAAAAATTAATCGTTGACTTCGACGCGTAGCCGTGACGAGATTTTCACATCCATACATCAATACCACAGTACAGTCCTCTACACAGTACGTACAATGATTCGTTGCATCTGTACCCCAATATGGCCCTTATACCAAGTAATTAGCGTTTATATTAGGCTGTAAAATGTTAAGTAAACAATTAATGTGCAAGGTCTTGGAAAGTTTACCGTGTAGTGATTTCATTAAAGTTTAGTCTAAATACAATGTTGCGGTTATTAACTTATTGATTATGAATCTTTGTGAACTAGCTTATACCGTCAGCATGTAACGTATAATTACTGTCTGTGATTAACACTACGTTAAAATTAAAAGATGCACATGTCTAATAAAAAATGCTGCATTGGGTAAAAAGTCTCCTCATCCTAAGTTTTATGTACCAGCTTTTATTATCAATCTGCACTGAAATCTTTTTATGTTATGAAGGTAAGTCTTTTTCACATACATCACTTTGCCAATACTACTTCACCAAGTCTACGATTTGAACTTTAATTAGTTTTGTTCGCCTAGGAATATTAATTGATGTTCCGAAATGTACCGGAATCTTCCAGAAATAACAAGATGACTGAACCATTTTCTATTGTTTTTTCGTTAAAATATATTATGAAACAAAACGGTACGAATAATATATATTTTAAATTCCTCAACAAAAAGTAATCATTTAAATATGGGCTTATAGATAGAATAGACATAAAGAAAATTATTGAGATGAGGTCACTTAGAATGTTGGTCAACGCGTATGAACTGTAAGATATAAATAATTAGGATAAATAATTACTGAAAAGATGCCTAAAACGACTTTAAAAATTATACTACCAAAAATTACAACAAAATTGACAAAAATTATTGAAGATCATTTGATCCGGTCTAGACGATTAATAAGAAGTACGTAACTGTGCGCTTTTTTATTCGCCTAATCGCTGGTGTGTAACATATGAACGTTATCTACAACACAATTATTATGAATTATACGCGCCGTAGACCGTACGGTACGTCGGTAATCAATGTATGAAAATTGAAAACATATATATTTCTTTTTTCGTGAAGATTCATCGATATTTAAAAACGCGATGCATATTGCGTCATATCGTTCGGTACTGGGCCCTCTCCTCTCATAATGAGAAAAGTTACACCATAGTCTCCTACACGCCACGCCAACCAAGTGCGGATTAGTAAAATCAAAGTAAAACTCGTAGACGAATATAGTAAGATTCCCACGATGTTTTCTTAGTTATGAAAATCCGAGAATTACGTCTGGAATCGAATCCGCCCACGGGGAAGCTGCAATATATAACCACGGGACTAACGCTGCTAAAAACGAACATGAAGTGGACTGTGCAATAAAAATAAGGCATTTTCATTGCACAGTCCACGCTTAACGTGAACGGCATCATCTGCATTTCTCCAGGCTTACACAAAAATGTTCGGGCGGCACAAAGGTGGCGTTTAATAAAAGTGTCCTCCCCTTTTATCAGGGGACAGCGTGTATTAAGGATCTAGGAATAAAACAAAATAGCGTCAAATGGTTACCACTTCATTACCCCTGCGATTGAATATTCGGTCGTGTAGGAGCGGGCGCGGTTCACCGAGCGTCTGGAATCGAGTCGCCTTTATCCATTTTTTAAAACACCGGAGGGTTACTCCGACGAACGTCTAATGAAGAGGAATTACGTCAAACAAGTGGAACACGTTCGAACACATTCGTTACCGTTCGCTCACAATGCAAATGCAAATGCAATTTCATCTGACCATTGTTGCCTGACCTATTTGTTTATCCAATTCCTTCAAAATAGAACACGAATTCGCAAGGACTGCAAATAGGAAAAGGCGGACGAGACAAATCGTAAATTTTACGATTTACACGTTTAATTATCATCACGCGTAGATTTGTAGTAACAGTACATTTTGAAATAAAGATCAGTGAGATCAGAGGCCGAACGCAAAAATCTCTCGATGTATTCGTATCAATTTTGTTTCTAGCATCCATTCAATTTGAGCCATTTATTTCGTTTCAGTTTTTTTGGTACAATAGAGTACACGCACTACGGTTCGTCAGCCGGATCGGAATTCAAACGTTCGATCTATCGGCGGCGTTAACAATGTTTTGTCCTAAAAATTAACATGAAGCA
>DWNK01000418.1:0-11797 GCA_018250315.1 Hyalothyrus neleus pemphigargyra | reverse complement strand
GAACTTTTTTTTTAAGAACTCTCAGGTATGTAGGTTTCCTCACGATATTTTCCTTCACCGTATAGCAAGTGATAATTACTTTGTAATAGCGGCTACCGGCAATATTCGTTACAGCGGCTATTATTATAGCATTAATAAACACTGTGTAAATAAAGTGTCTACCTATTACAGTTCAAGAGAATCCTATGACAGAAGTATATGGATCAGTAGACAAAGAGCCACCTGATCCATATACTTCATATTTGTAAAAAGATTTAAGAGCGATAGATCTCGAGATGGTAAAAGATCAGCAAAACTAATTTTCAACGTAACTAAGTTTGTCCAGAAGTTGCAACACGAAAGGAACTTAGACTCACTCGCTCTTTTGATTAGGGCTGCCATAAAACAAATAAAGCAATTTGTTTAAAATATTTCCCCAAGTTAAACCCAGAAGTTGTTATCAGAACGTTCCTAAATTCCACCTCTTATTTTATGCTTAGGGCCGTCACCGTCAGTACCTACTACATTGACCAAATCGTAAAAAAAATGTAGATAATTATGAACCTCAATGTTTTGCAATAATAATTTGTATTTTGATAAAAACATCATCATTACAATATGTAATTTTTTTTTTTATTTTTGACATATTGTATTGATGTAACTGATTTGGATTTGTTGGACGTATCTAAATCATACCTATTCTTATACTTAGGGCTGACACAAAAATACTGGTTATACAGTTAGTCACAGTAGTTACGATAGTGGTTATAACATCACTTGGTTCGCCAAGTGATTGATAATTTTAATATTTTTATAATGCCAAGTATAGCTAGTAGATAGAGTTTAATAGCAAGCATAGAAATGGGACCAAATACTTGAGCATTCGGGAGGCGGAGTGAATCTCGATTCATAACCACACTAGGCCATGATTTTGAATGCATTAATATAATATAATAATAATAATAAAGCCCGAGTACCATATCATATAACCCTTCAGTACAATCATCCCCATCTTCATCAGAATACATAGATTCACAAACACCAGCCTTGGATGTTGCGCAGGAGGCAAATGCCTTTTTACCTGTGTCCACTAAGTCTGGCAAACCAAGAGTGCGCATGCAATGGAGTAATGATGTTAACATATTTATCATGCGCACTTACTACTACATTACAAAATTAGGAACTGATTTTACAATTTATAGGAAAAAACTGCACGAACTTTTCTCTTTAAAATACCCTAATGTTAAAGTAACACAACAAAGAATTGCAGATCAAAGAAGGAGTATAGAACGAAACAAACGTTTATCCGCAAAAATCTTAGATCAATTAAAAGATGAAGTGAAAAAACAATTACAAGAAGAAGAAAGTAACTCTGTAAAGGACATCCTAAATTTAACAGAATCAACACAATCACATATTAATGCACCCTTACTCTCTCAAGAAGACTCAACCTATCAACATACCTCAAACAACACACAAACCTGTTACACATACACCGAAACAGAAGCGCTAGCCTCAATTACACAAAATGATGTCGATATTTTAGACTGTAACACTATTAGCACAGAATTATGCACACAAAAGATTAAAGATAAGTTTCGTACCACTTTGTCACTGTACTCAGAAATGAACCCTATGGCTAGGCCAAAATTGCCAAAATTGAAATATAGCCAGAAACTAACTGAACTTATACATTTTTTTAACAAAGATATTCTGGTAGAGTATGTCTCACCGGACACACAACTTTTAGACATACACATATTAGTATATTGTACTGCAATAGTTATCTCGGAAGAACTTAGGTACAAGGTTGTAGAAAATGCAGAGCGCAGAAGACGTATAGAAGATCTTAAGCCACCTTGGCAACGAAGGATAGAAGAAGATATAATAAAGCTGAGAGCAGATATTGGAAAACTCTCTCAATACATTAACAATAACAGATCAAAGAAGGTAGTTGAAAGAGTTGAAGCAATTTTTAGAAACACAAAGATACACACAAGACATGAAAACAGTAATAGGAAACCAAAAGACTTTTTAGATACTCTCAAACAAAAGTTAGCACTTAAAGCCCACAGACTTAGGCGATACAAAAAAGCACAACAACGTAAGAATAATAATAGCATATTTGCAACAAACGAAAAACTCTTCTATAGGAAACTATTAAAACCACAAACGAATTCAAACGACAACAACACAGAAACACCAACAAAAACACAGTTAGAAGAATATTGGACTAGCATATGGGAAGATCAAACTCGACACAATGACAAAGCTGACTGGATTGAAAAAGAAGAACAAAGATGGAACAAGATAGAAGAAATGCAATTCCATGCCGTTACAGAAGATGAAATAAGTAACATTACAGTTAGATTACACAATTGGAAATCCCCAGGGATTGATAAAGTACATAACTTTTGGTATAAAAAACTGACAAGTCTACATAAAATTATAGCCACAAACTTGACTGATATAATTTCTGGAAAGCAAAGCATCCCAGAATTTATAACTACTGGAATAACATACATGCTACCAAAAAACAATCATTCCTCACAACCATCTCAATATAGACCAATCACATGCCTACCAACAATATATAAAATTTTGACATCAGTAATTACACACAAAATAAACTCACATATAGAACAAAATAATATAATAGCCGAAGAACAGAAGGGGTGCAGGCGGGGCCACCTGGGGTGTAAGGAGCAACTTATTATAGATTCGACCATCATGAAACATGCTACCTCAAAAAATAGAAATCTTCACTGTACATACATAGACTACAAAAAAGCTTTCGACAGTCTCCCACACTCATGGCTCATACAGGTATTAAACATATACAAAATTAACCCCATAATAATAGAATTTTTACGCAATATCATGTCAAATTGGAAAACTACGCTTCACTTAAATACCCAACATAGCTCAATTGTCACCAGACAAATTACCATAAAAAAGGCATCTTTCAAGGTGACTCCTTGAGCCCCTTGTGGTTCTGTCTTGCTCTGAATCCCTTATCACACCTGCTGCACGATAACCAAGCCGGATACCGACTTAAAAATGACATCACCGAAACAAATATATCTCACCTTATCTATATGGATGATATTAAACTATACGCCAAAAACGATAAAGAAATGAAAGCACTAATAGAAGTAACCACAGAATTCAGCAAAGATATCGACATGCATTTCGGACTAGAAAAGTGTAAAACTGTACATATATTGCGGGGAAAAGTTATGCCCGGAGATTATATAATTGATAATGAAAACACAATAACAGCGATAGAACCGACTGACCTGTACAAATACTTAGGGTTTGAGCAACTAAAGGGACTAGACCATACATCAATAAAACAAACACTAACAGCAGAATATGTAAAAAGAACAAACGCAATTTGTAAAACAAAACTATCAGGAAGATATCTAATAAAAGCACTTAACACTTACGCAATCCCAATTTTAACATACTCATTCGGAATCATAAAATGGAGCAAGACTGACATTGAACAAATAGAACGCCTGACACGTACCACACTTACAAAACATAACAATATGCACCCTAAATCAGCAATAGAAAGACTGACAATTAAAAGACAGGACGGAGGCAGAGGTTTTATAGACATACACTATTTGTGGCAGAAACAAATTTACTCCTTGAAAAAATTCTTCTTCGCTAAATCACAAACAAGTAAAATACACAAAGCTATAACCCAAAATGACAAAAACTACACACCACTAAATCTTGAAGATCAGACAGACATAGGCAAACCAAACGAGAGTGACTCACAGAAAAGGAAAGCAGAAGATTGGAAGAAAAAAGTGTTGCACGGCCGACATCATTTCGACTTAAATCAACCTCATATAGATAAAATAGCTTCAAACATGTGGCTTAAAGTAGGTACCCTATTCCCCGAAACTGAAGGCTTCTTAATAGCAATACAGGATCAAGTAATTAACACGAAGAATTATAGAAAACACATTACAAAAGATTCCACGATAACAAATGATAAATGTCGCAAGTGCAATAGCCAATCAGAAACAATACAGCACATAACTGGAGCATGCTCAAGCCTCACACAGACAGACTATACACACAGACACAACCAACTCACAAATATCATACATCAAAGTTTAGCACACAAACATAAACTAATACAACATTCAAATACACCATACTACAAATATACACCACAAAAAGTCTTAGAAAATAACTCCTACAAACTCTACTACGACCGTGCAATCCTGACTGACCGAACCATCCATTTCAATAGACCCGATATCACCCTACAAGATAAAATCAATAAAGTTACCTACCTGATTGATATTGCAGTTCCTAATACCCATAACATACAAAAATCAGTTACAGAGAAAATAAGCAAATATTCAGAGTTGAAAGAGGAAATTATTAGAATTTGGAAGCAAGACAACGTATACATAGTTCCCATAGTCATATCTACTACTGGAGTCGTTCCCCGCCACATACGCAATAGCCTGAAAATATTAGATTTAAAAGAAACCCTGTATATTACTTTACAGAGAGCAGCAATACTGAATACATGTAGAATAGTCAGAAAGTTTATGCAGCTTGAAGAAAACCATATTACTTAAATCTTATAAGAATCGTATACGTACGCTGTAGTTACTTGGCCAAAAGCCCGTAATTACGGCTGTGTTAACCAGTTTTTATTAAGACTGAGAAAAGAAATTCTAAACGGAAAATAAAACTCATTTATTTGCTCTCACAAAGTACAACTAGTATGTATTACTCTATCAGCTAGGTATCACAAGATAAGCTTGTGAAATTGTTGCAAGCAAATTTTTAAGCGCTCCTATCAATATTACAAGTTTTTTCTTGCCCATCGTCTATCCATTCCCCTCAGTTACCGTTAAAGTGCATTACCCTCGCTCGATAAATGTTATATAGAAATTGAAAATATAGGGATATTTTGGTAAAAAATAAAATTTAATTGATTTGGCCGTATCGTGGTCTGAATACACTGTTAAAAGGATGCGGGTAATTAAATCGGCACGCTGTATACATTTTATAAAAATCTGAAATAACATTTATTTTCAAAAATGACCAGAAAAAGTTGAAACTTTAAAAAAATTCTTGATGCTTTAAAATTCGAGACAGTATTGGAGTAAAAATCAAATTTATGGTTTTATGCGATGGTAGATACGTCCAATTTATTTGTATGTTTTACAGCATGTTATCTAAAAGTATTGTAACAATTTGTAGTCGGATTTTGGTGAATTATAACATCTCTATGTTTAAGGAGAATTTCGCAAACGAAAATATAAAATTAGTTACGAAACTAAAATTGTAACCTGACATTTTTATACTTCATTATTATAAACAGTGCAGTAGAGGAATAAAATCACAAAGTTAAAGTAAATTTTATTTATTTTTATGTAATAGCGACAATGGTCCATATGTACAACTAAATTATTTCTATAAAAATAACTTAAGTTCTAATAGGCAAACCATCTTTGAACCCATTATTTTCCTTAATCTTCCGACAATGAAGCCAAATAGTTTTGTTTAATAATCTACATAGGGAGCATATTTTTATAGATCTGTAATTTCTCAAATGCTATTTGATTTTAGAGCAAGATAACACAATATTTTCACTTTCACAATTTCACTTTAAATAAAAATATCACTTGCAATACACTTTTCTTACACAAATCTTAAGCACAATAAATTTTCGGCACAAATTATGCCCAATAGACGAACGATTATTGTAGCCTGCCAATCCAATCTGGGGGGTTACTACCATATCCTAATTAGTATTATTATAGTCTTACTTCGTATGTTCGAATATATGAAGTAGGATTATAATAATACTGATTAGGCCATGGTAGTAACCCCCCTGGTAGCTAATCCCGCGGTCAATGTTAATCGACCAACGAGCGCTGTGCTCAAGATTTATGTCGTTATAATGACAATACTGACTAGCCTCAAATTCTAACAAAATAATTGTTATACGGCGCCGAAATAACTATTCACACTACGTAAAGCAATTTTAAATCTAATAAATGTCTTTGTTTGAATAATTGACTGCGTCTCAAATTAGTAATGTCCATTTAAATCAAGCATTAGGTATATTACAGCATCTATACTCCTATGTACACGCCTAATTTTTATTTACTCAACTCAGTCTATAGTTAGTAATACTTTCATTATTTACTTCCAACATTTTCAGCTATACAAATTTATTTTCCTAATACATTTACATTACAACTAATTCAAGCTTAGTAATAATTGAAGATATGTTGCCTCAGGTAATTTGCGAATTTCGGGTAATCTACATAATTTTAATACTATAAATTATTACAGGCAATATTGACTAGTTAACAGTTCGAAAATAATATCTAATTGTTTCTATATTAACACAAAATATAAAAGTTATACGTCAATTAATACAGAAAAGCGTATTAAGCAGACTATTAATGCATAAATCAAAAACAATCTTCATTTTCGGCATCTCTGTAAAATCAAATGTAGAGTGGCACTCGTGATTCGTGATACAAACTCGACTGCCAATTAAAAGTACTTTTCACATTTATGTATCAGAAATGCAGAATTACTGATTTTTCATTGTTGAATCATGTACATTAGTTCTTCGACATGTTTCCGTCTATTTCAATAGAAAAACTTCGATAGTAGGTATATGAACACGTAGCGGACAATTTTGAGACCAAACTCTGATGGACATCTTACAACGACATTGCATTAAGGAAAGTTTTCCTGCGGACGATATATGATGATAAAAGCAAGTATACCTTTAAACCAATATAAATTATTTTCATCCCTCAAGATTCTTTAGCAGTAAACTAGGTTTCTTCTGAAATAGTTTTGACTAATTCAATAAATTGTAACATTTTGTAAAATACTACCGCTCTATTTTAACCTTATTGTAAGAAAAAATATTCTTGGTCTACATTTAGACATGGAGTCGTTTTGAAGAATAAGCCAAGCTGGCTAGACTGGAAAACGCACAAAATGTCGCTCACATCAAACACTCAAATGTACATTCCGCTATATATTTTGGGTGAACGTTTTGAACTCTAAGTAGCCCATTGTATTTAATTGCGGTACTCATGATGCACCAGTAAGACCCAACATGGAAGCCCACATCCCTGAGGAGGATGTACACACGCATAAGCTAAACTAACTCGACTCTGTTTTTCATGTTTGTTTTTTGGAACGGAGGGGGAAACCAGCCAAACAAAGCCAAAAGAGGCAGGCGAGAGACATGATGGTAAGTAGTCGACGCCTGATATAAAAATTTGCAATACAGAGAAGTCACTAATCCCACCGGCTTTGAAAGGAAAAGGGATTCTCATTGATATTCTGGCTCTAGCACACTGGTTTCCCGGAACACCACAGGTCGATATTGTCGGTAGACTTTGGCCTGACGGTAGTCGTTAGTAAGTCAGGGCTCACGATGGGAGATGGAATCGCGTGGTACCACCAGCAACAATACTGATCGTATGGAACTCTCCCTTCAGTGGAATTAGTGTTGAGTGGAGTGAGTGGAGTTTAGTGGAGTGAAGATAAAACTTAGAAACATCGTACAATTATATGTATGGAATAAATAGTAAATAAATATATACTTCAAAAGGACACTCGTATAAAGCCAATGCATTAACGACTCCTCCGGTGTTTCAAAAGTTCTTAAGCCACCGCCACCAAACTTTATTTGCAACGTATTTTCCATCGCTAGATTCATGTACAAAAAAACAATAACAACCAAACCCAGACTGGATCTGAATTATTCAAAATAGATTTCCGCCTGACTGAAAATCGATCCCGAGATTCACTGCACGGCAAGAATGGTGTGGTAGCCGACATCAAACTAATAAGCATTGACAAGAGATCTCTGCAGAATATGCTTGTATGGCCCAGTCCGCTTGGATTGACGTAATGTGTACGGAAGCGTTTACAACCTATCATACATCAAATTTAAACTGTTGGAATGTTTAACACATATTTGTATTTTATATTATACAGGGTGCTGATTTTATTACCTGCATTCTTCTAGCAAGTGAATCTGGCCTTAATTTTTTATCCTTTATATAAAAATATTCCTTTAATTTTTAAAGCAAAGTACGATTTACAACTAAGAAACTTGAATTTTTATTAGTTGTAATAACTGCGAGGAGTGGCCAGGGTCGCTGCACGCTTGTTGGTCACAGCGATGTGTACTATAGAGTCATCTGTGGCCGAGATAAATGTGCTTGCCGAGTGCATAGTGTTTTATGCAATAATAGGATAAATGTTGATAATATAATTTTATCTCAGGATTTCATACATTTTACAATACGTCTAATATGTTATATAATACCGATAAACGCTGCGTTAATTCAGTGCAGGTAATTAATCGGCACCCTATATATTCCCTGCCATGTTGCGACATTACCTACACATTTTATTACACAATATACCAGTATTTAATGATTAAAATCCATAAATAAAAATATCCTAATAAATGAAAAAACAAACAATGTTATTATGTTTAATGTTTTACAATAAAACACATCCATGACTTAGCAGAAAGTACAACAAGTATCGTCGTATAAGAAACTCCTGAGTAACATCGATGACATTATACATAATAATGTTTACAACAAAGGAACAAAAACATTCCTGACAAAAAACATACGATTTAGCCTCGTAAGGACTAGATACAAAAGCAATAACTCTCACTAAATAAGCAATGGTTAAGTAACAATAAGCCTACGTACATAGTTAACAGTAGAGTACATCTTTTCAGTATTATGTGAACAAATGTAGATACAAAAGTACTCCTCTTCTTATTATCATTACGTGGGCCGCTCTCTAAAAGTATGTAGATACATATATTGGTAGCGAAGTGCGTAATTTTCTATTTAAAATATTTCGCAAGCTTTAGATTATCTTTGTTGTAAGTACTAATGGTAATAAAACTCCACAATAGAATAGATTCTCGGAGACCGCCTTGTTGTAATCTTGTAATCTGAAATCTGAAAATATTCCCCTAATTAGCTTGTACATGTTTTTCAGCTAAATAATCTCTTTTGTTCGTTTTTCAACTCTTTTCGACGCCCGTAATAGAATATCCAAATTAGGGTTAGTAAAATTTTCAGCCTTAAGAGTCTACAGAGAATATTTTATGCCACAAAACACTGATTGAAAATTTAAAATATTTATAAAGGTAAATTTTGTGATTACACTTAATTGAAATGTTAATTAGTATTTTAATAAATAAATATCGAATTCTAGCTTCTGTAGGTATTGAACAACAAAATAAACCAATAAGGGTTACGCCCAGTTATTATACACACATATAGTTTAAAAAATTTACAATATTAAAGAATCAACAAAAACCTTACTGAATCCTACTGATTTCTGTTGTTTTAACTTTTATGTCATTTCATAGGTAAAAAAATGTTCGTTTTAATTCGTAACATTCATTCATTTCATTCATTTCATTCATTACCAGATACTAGGTTGTAGGCTTAATTTCATAGACGGATGTCGGTACTAACAATGAAACAAACCTCGGGCATCGAAAATCCTTTCATGCTATGTCACGTATTACTTTACACAGTGAAATTGCCGAGCCGAAACATTCTGACTAACAAGCTGACATAATGCCCACAATTTCTGTCAAACGATTTTACATCGACGACTTTAGAACGAATGTTGATTGAATTGAGGTCAACTGCTTGTTTCCGCAACAAATTTTATTGGAAGAATAAAATTCGAGCTTTATTTAGTAGGTTAACTAAATGAATCACTAAACTTTGAAGCAATAGCAAATATTTATTGTTGTCCATACTTCGTTGTTATACCTTTAAAAAAATTATTAGAAATTGCTCAGTAGTTTTCGAGATTACTTATTACACATATAAGAAAAACTGGCCAGGTGCAAGTCGAACTTGCACACGAAGGGTTCCGTACCACCGTATAATATAAAATATTAGTACATATCGATTGTATGTGTCCCCATTTTGAGATCGAGCAAAACACGCCAAAAAAACACGACTCTCGTAAGGGAACCCCTGTAGTATTTGTGTGTACAGAGACCATAGCCGTACATACTTTGTGAAAATTTCAAATATTACAGATCAAAGATATAACCCTGTAACAGAAAGACAGACAGACAGACGGTGCCTTATTAATAAAGTTCAGTTGACTTCCTTTAGTGTACGGAACCAAAAACAAAACCAGAAAACTTAGGAACCTACAACAACGTTAATATTAATATAAATTAATAATGGTATAAAATAAATATCTGTAGTTAAAATGTCCGCTACTAAAAGCAGCCATACTCAACCATTGACGCGAAGAGCTTTAGTAACATCTTTTCTGTGATGTCATTTGACATTATATCATAAATATTATTATTATTCTTAAATCATTTATTTACTGCTAAGGAAATTATAAAAATACACACCTTGCGTTCCGTACGGCGTACTTTCTGATGATTGGTCTGCAATAATATTTAGCCTTTGGACAACTGGAAAGAATTTGATTGTTACACATCGCTACCTACTTTATTAAAAATAATTAATTTTCAAGGCTCACATTCAGTTAATACTCACCATTTCTGTTATCCATTGGCGGCGGGGGCATAGCTAAAAAGATAAAATAAGAAAAGCACATTATTATCACCTTATTTATTAAATCCTCTCCATATCTAATTATGAGGTATAACAAGCGGTGTTATTTTTTTAATTATAAAGCTATTTCCATATATGTTGTACATTGTACATATATATAAATATGTTGTATGTGTAGGTTTTTTAAGATAATAAGGGAAACAAATTTAATGAAGGCATTAAAAACATTATAATACTCGTACATATTTACATTTTAAACACATCAGTTTCAGTAAAGTTGAAGTGTTTTTACAACAGTATTTTGTCATTGACAGTTTGTCATTGTCATTTGAAGTAGTAAGAACTTCATAAGGCAAAACAAAATGCTCAGTTTAATAATTTTTTTCGTACATACACAAAACGTAAGAATATACAAAACCTAAATGAGTCCTCGCATAACTATTTTCTGTTTCTCCTATCCTACAAAATATATATTGGAATATTAAAATCATAATTATGGCAATTTATCATCGCTGTGGATATATAGAGACAATAATATATTATCTATCTACACATTGCCATTGCATCGCAAGTAGATAATGCAGTGACTACGTGTTTGTGTGTAATAAATTAAATTGTCTTCAAAGACAAATTAGCCAAGCTTGCATCCATTTAGTATAATTTGTTGTTGAAAATTTGTGTTTCACGTTAAATGGGCACGTAATTAATAGAAGGCGGGAACTAAATGCAGACCACATTATCCACTTTTAAATAACGTTCGTTTCAAAATAAAATTTAAATAACATAAAATATAGGTATGTGTCTAATATTCAACAGAAACTTTTTGTGTTGTTGCATGGCCAGAAAGGTTTCGAATTTTAAATAAAATTCGGCGTTTTGCTCATAACTAACGCATAAAAGTAATCCATGAGTTGTTATAACATCATAGATTTATCAAAATATTATTTCTGTGTTATTAACACAGAAATAACACAGAAACTTCAATCCGCATCTCCATTAGGAGATACGGATTGAAGTTTGATTGCACAGTCGGCATATTTTTATATGGCGCTCTGTTCGCTTGTTAGCAACAATTAATCAGTGACATTATTACTTTTTGGCAAGTAGATATTTTGATATTTATTGTGACAACTAACTACACACCTGTAGATGAATAATAATTTCCTACATCTTTGAGAGCATTGTAGACCTCGCATATATGTAGT
>DWNK01000417.1:0-11804 GCA_018250315.1 Hyalothyrus neleus pemphigargyra | reverse complement strand
CCTATATATATACCTACTGGCAAATCTATCTACCCTTCCTTGTCCGCGCCGCACTCGAGTAAAACAGTAGTAGGTTCTACATCTCCACATAGTTTCGAAAACACTCCTAATATACCCAGAAGTAGTGATCACACATCTGTGTTCATGTGCGAAGTTTGTAAGACAAAGTTATTATATAAGGCAAGCCAACTTAGTCCTTTAAGTATCCACATTGTTCTAATTGTAAGCCTATTCTGTGTAGGTCATGAACGTCCAAGGCTGAGAGCATCAGGATATTTTACAGGAATTTTGATTCCGATGATTTGAATCTTTCGTTGATCGATGGCTCTCTCGGCCAATATAAATAAGATTCAAAGATCTATATGAAATAGTGCAACAGTTTTTCATCAACTCGTACTAAGAGTTTTATTTGCGTTTAAATATAGATGATATCTCTAAGCTGCATTTACAACAACGTAAAAAAGAAAATTGTGTTGATTTTTGCGCACGCTAACTCGTCTGCGTAAATCAGATTGATATAAAGCAAACCTCTTTACGTATGCACAAACAATAATACTAACATAAAACATCTGAACGTCAGTAAAACAACCACAGATGACCAAACGTTCTGTCCAAAACGTAAACGATGCACGGCCAAGACGTAAACCGGTTCGTGCACTTGAAACCAATCTAAAAATAAAGTCCAGATGCAAAACGAATTTTCCACTGAACAGCACCATCCAAATGTTCCGCTGTTGGCTTTTATAACACAGATAAGATTTAGCTAAAGCGTTGGGCTAGCTCCATAAGCTGGAACAACATCGATAAATAACGATTAAAATTGTACAACGCGCACCAAGCTTAGTGATAAATGTAGACGCGTTTAGAAATTGAAATTGGTTTGCAGCTTGTATGCGAAGTAACCGGGTTATCGAATTAAAATCTGTGTAATTTATTGAGTGAAATCCCAGAGCCTCCAGAATTTGACATTTTCGCGAGGTCGTAAGATCGTGACTAAGATTATGCCAAACATGGTGACAAAGCCTACAAATAAACGAATTGTAAATATAAAAATAAACAGGCCGTAAATTTCTTTCAGAAGAATCTTCTAGCGTAGTAGACTATGTTGTTCTGAAAGGTGACAGGTGTCCAACAGGGAAGCAACAGTAGATTGATGATAATGATGATGATGACGATGAATGCCGGTAACATTTGGGTAGTAGAAGTAAAATACTTTAAATTCTATTGCCGTTTCGCGTAAAATTAGATTTCACCGTCAAGAAAACCCCGTATAGACTTTAAATAACACTTCAAATAAAGTTTACAAAACCTAAAAACACTTGTGAGTAAAGCGCTAAAATTTATTGAACTAATAAAACAAACTATGTGAGCCTAAATTGCAGAGATTTATTAGTAGCAAATAAGAAAACACTATCAATTATCTAATTCCGTTACAAAATTCGGTCACTGGAACTAAATTATTGTATTATTTTGTTAAGTTACAAATGTGTATATTTAAAAGTTAAGATCCAAGAATAAAATATGAAGCAAATATTTATGAAGCAAATAATATATATGAAGCAACTCTTGAATTTCAATAGTTCAGAAATTAAAATTCTTTGTTTCTTTTTTACGTTGTTCTACCTTTTATTTTTATTAAAATTAACTATCATTTTTCTAATTCTCAGTTATATTGAAGTCACACAAATAAGTACTACTATACTCATGTTCTTTTCGAACACGTGTATGTTCTGCGTTATAACTGTTATAACTCTTGGAATTACGGAGACAGGCGTAATACAAAGCAACTGTATTCTATCGTCTGCATAATACTCTGAGAATTCTACTATAAGACCAAAGATACGTTGATTTCTTCGGGGTATTTTGCTTTACTGTTAAAGCAAGTTATATAGAAAAACCTGAATTTAGAACCCTCAAGCCCTGTTGTGGCAGACTGCTCCACTAGGTTGAAACGGCTAATCATCAAATGTTCTACTATATTTCCAATTTATTTTTGATCCTCTCTAGATGAATCTTCATTCTTTATTCATACTTCATTTTCATTTGGCAGCTATAAGCGACCGCAACATAAGTCCTTAATTCTTGGGAATGTTGATGAATAATAAGGCTACTAACTTTCTCACTATTTATTATAGCACAAATGCTCATAAATCTTTCTGTTTGAGTTTCTTATCGTTTAAGTCTTGGTGATGCAACATGAATAAATAATGATCAATATAACCTTACGGTACTTTCACCCTCAGAGGCTTATGTTCGGAATATTTTAACACCCCGAGGGATTGTGTTTTGGCAATTCTATGTTAGTAGCTGTTTGTGGATAAAAAGGATTAAAGTTTCATGTGAAAGCTTCGGGGAGTGCTGGGATACAAAAGGTAAGTGTAAAGGTGGCATGGAATCACGTTCGGGAGAAAAATCCCTAGTGAGAAGCACGTACACAGTCGCGTGCAGAAATGTGAAATATTTGACTAGTTATAGTTCAACTTTATTAACGTAGTGAGATTTAGCTGAGTAACTTCGACTTTTTCTCGCATTGAGCATGAGGTCATTATCATTAGTAACATTTTTAGGGTTCCGTAGACTAAGGGTGCCAACGGGATTGTTTAAATTAAATTTGAAAAGATGTATATATGCACACATATGGAGTTTCTTGCCGTTTCTTCTCCATAACAATTTTTTTTTAAGCGGTGGTAGTTAATTGACGTTCGAAAAGAATTCTATATGAATCTACTTTGAATAAATAATTTTGAATTTTTGATAATTTTTGAACGGAACCATATTTCTGAGACTCCGCTGTCTGTCCTTATGTATAGGCCCTATGAAAGTGCAGGTGTATCTCTTCAACTGTAAATAAGACATGTGTCACAGAACTGACGGGCAGGTTGCTGGTGGGAAGGTCTCATCGTCCTCCAAGTCTTTCCAGTTGATCCTTAAAAGCCGCGTAGCAATTGGCGACTCCTTTGGCGTTGCAAATGTTCATAGACGGACGTGACTTCATACCATCAGGTAGCCCGCCTACCTCTTCGCTCGGCTGAAACATAAAAAAAGCATTTCTCAGTTGTGGGGAAAAACCTGTGCTTGGCATTGTGCTTACAGTACTTATATTATTACTGCAATCCCTGCGACAAACACATCGGCACATATAATCATTATTGTTTGTATCCCTAAAACAACAAGAAAAGCAAAAGAAAACCAAAGAAAAAAGAAAACACATACAATAAAAAATAAGGAAAAGATGTTCTAACACCGAAGATATTAAAAATGAACAATTCCGCGATTGTGATCAAGAGGGTTCAAAAGTAACGAGATATTAGTAGTTTTCTGATTTTTGGCAGCCGCCAACAATCTTGACATGGCATCCAATCTATTTTTGGTTACTGTCTAGAGTACAATGGTATCTTGGCTTTAGGGTTGCTACTTTCAATTTCTTTGTGATATTACAGACAATTTTTTTTATATATTAGCCAAGCGAAGAGGCAGGCGGGATACCTGATGGTAAGTAGTGACCGCCGCTTAAAAACATTTTCAAGACCAGAGGATTCGCCAATGCTCGCCGGCTTTGAAGAGAAAATGGATGGGATATAAATCATGGGAAGAGTGGGAAGAGGAACACTAACTCTCAGGCGCACTACTGGAACACGACAAGTCGCTATTGACGATAGACTCCAGCCTGACGATGGTCGCTAGCCAGTCAAGTCTCACGATGGGACCTTACCATCAGCAGTAGTCTAAAGTTTTCATTGCATATTTTGGAGATTGTTTCAACTAGATTAGAACAGTCAACAAATGCGTTGCTAGCGTGTAAATGAGTAAAGTTCTCACAAATGGCGATAGTGCGCCTGAGAGGCAGAGTCCTTCTTCCCACCCTTCCTATCCGTCCCATCCCATCCCTTTTCCAGACCAAACAATTGTAAGTAACCATTATTTAGACCACAAATACTTAGAGGCAACCTTAAAAGTCTTTTCAAAGGAAAGAATTATATTTCTAATAGCCACGCTGTGGCTGTCCATAGTTTTCTGACATAGGTCGTTCGGAAATAAACTGAAAAGGCTGTTGGCCGCCGCTAGGTCAGGATAAAGACGAACGCTAATGTTTTTTGTGCCTCTATATAGAACAGCATGTGGTCAAAGCCGATCGTAGTGTTTATTGTTTCTCCAATATTAACATTATCTCTTCGTCATCAACTATTTCTGTCCCACTGGTGGGCCCTTCTTAAAGAGAAAGATTAGGCCATAGTCTGACGCTGACTGAGTGCGGATTGGTAGACATACCTTTGTGAACATATTTTTAGAATTCGTGGACTTGTAGGGCCCTTCGTAATGTTTTCCTTTACCAAAGCATGTGACAGTTAATTTTCATTACGCACATGATTTAGAAAAGTCAAAGGTGATATAGAAAAATCAGAGCCAAAATTCTTAACCGCTAGGTTATCGCTGCATATTTTAATCGCTCAGCTATCATTGCTCCACATCTATCAAAAGGGAAAAAGTAAGGGAAAAGACAGGGAAGCTCAAAATGGTCAGGGAAAGTCAGTGAGGTCGAGAAAGAATCGGACAAAGTCACAGAAAAATGCGATTTTACACTGTTGTAAAACAACCTTCCCTTCCCGAAATTGTAAAACAACCTTCATTGCGAAATACATTTTAGTCATGATTAGATTATTTTTTTTAGTTTTCCTTAAATAGTACAATTTGAAAAAATGGTCATGGAAAGTAAGGGAAGAGTCAGACTTTCAGAAAGAACAGAAAGAAAGGACTAGAGTCCAAAAAAAGTTTGACACCCTGTTAGAATGTACGTATTTGTTTCTCGCCCTAAAGTTCGCTTTGTCTGCAGTAGACAATGGTGTGTTGTATAAAGTTGGAAAGGGAATTAATACCTTTAAAATGTACATTATTTTAAACGCGCTTGTATTAGCTTCGCTTCTAATTAACTAACAATGTATGTTAACAATTGGATACGGATTGGATTCGAATTTAAACCACCTTCTAATTATTGTGGTATTGAATTAAAACTTTGTAGAAATAAATCAGGTGATAATGATAAATTGGCTCCATCAAGCTAATATGATCATGGAAACGGAATGTGGTAGTAAAACTCATCAATGGCTTCTTATGTTTTGAATTTCAGCTCATTTGGTTTGTTTTCAGTTCCCATTACTATTAAAGCGTGTTTTTTAGTTTTGAAACTATGACTATTGTTATTTTTGTAATATTATAATATATTTTCTAATTTTGTGTAAGAGTAGCTGAGGAGTACCTACGTCCTACACCTACGTTCTTACTACAACAGACTAACATTTTATACAACGGCAACAGCGTTCTTAAATACAGAAATAGAGGTTAAATTGATAATACGTCGGTAACGTAAGAAGAAATAGTATAATTCGACAGTTAACGCCAACTTATGTATTTTACTTTTGTGTAGTTGTTCAAACAGTAGCTGGGCGACTATGCTTTAAGGCGTCGTATTGTCCGAAATCTCAGGGATAAATAACCCAAGAAGCGAAAATCCTCTGGGCCTGCAGTTTTTTGTACATTCTGTATTAGATGGGTTGTTTTGCGTGGTATATAAACCGAATACCTATTTTACCGAGCGTGCAGAGAGAAGTCTAACTTGCAAAAGTTCTATTAAAAATAAACAATGAAGGAACGAAAACTTAGATAATTCAACTAACAACGGTTCCACGAACAAGGTTATATGTTACGAAATATCTCCGAAGATATTATCCTACGCAAACAGTAAAACAAACTTCGTCTTCGCGAAAGTCATTTCTATGCGGAAGTTGGGATCTTCGGTCACAATACAACATTGAGGAATACCGTTTAGGAATATTTATGTTCGGAATTTGTTAAGAATAACAATCAACTGATCGTTAAATCTTTCGAATATAACCGAAACTTCGATTCGAATACAAGCTAAGGATTATTTTTTGTACATTTCTGCCTGTTTAGTTAAACATACATTCTGCCTGTTCTGCCTATTTAGTTTTTCGTTAAATCTACATTCATTTCTTGTCTTATATTATACTCTTGGCCCCGTAAATGTCGTAGGTGTCTCGGACATGTAATTTGATAAACGGAGAAAATACAATTAAATCATCGTTTAGATTTCCCCCTGGCCGGGTATCGAACCTCTGGCCGTCATACCGGTTTATGTAGAATTTCATATTGTAATCATTCTTCATTCGGTCTATAGTATTAATCGCTAGATTTATGACACATGATTCCGCTAAACTAAACAAAATTGCTGTTCGTAAAAGGTTAGTTCTTTAGCATTTTAATTCTGTCATCCATCATCTTGTATATTGTCTTCCGATTTTTAGCTATCACCATTCTAGTGCAGCGATTCTGTCACCAATGTCAACGAAGACGACATTAGTCCGAATACTTGCGACCTATCCACTTATAGGGCGATACCATTATGAATATTACGTTTAACTGGGTGTACCTTTATACTGTTGTTAAGGTGTTGAAAGACGCTTATTATACGGTCAAATGTGTGACTGTGGCCTTGTGTAGTCATGACTACGCCCCCATTTACTCCTAGTATTTAATAAACAATATTTTTTTTATGTATAAGCCAAACGAAGTGGCAGGCGAGATACCTGATGGTAAGTAGTCACCGCCGCCGATGAACATTTGCAACAACAGAGGAGTCGCCAAGGAGGCTTTGAAGGGAAAAGTATGGGATGGGAAGAGTGGGAGACTACTAGAACACGACAAATCACTATTGAAGGTACACTCCGACCTGAGGGTGGTCGCTAGCCTGTCAGGTCACACGATGAAACCTGATCACCAGCATAAAATTCTCATGCTTTATGTAGGTACGCCTTAGCATACCTATACGCCACAAGAGCATAGCAATTTAGAACACATGATGTATCACATTCAAGACATAATTAGTTCACAGTTCATTAGAATCTTCACAGATTCAAAACTTTGAAGCATGTAATATACTCCTAAACATACACAATGTTCCATATAGAACAAACCACAAGACCGCAGCTCAAACATCAACTCTACATACCTACATTTCTGTCAATGAAACAAACAGTAATAACATACGTAATTAAGTGTAAATTCGCTTAAGCCGAATATTAAGCAGCTTCTCGATATTCTGCCACCCATTTAAATATTATTACAGTTAATTAATCGAGATGATTTCTGGTTATCAGAATATAATGTTGACCTAATGGTGCGCTTACACTGGGAACTGAAATTGCTCAATTCCAGGGAATACAGGTGGATTATGCAACACGACCACATCAATCAATAGCAATGTTAGGCCATATAGCGCCACATAGTATTGAGGGATATAGAGCAAGATGGATCAAACCACAGCAACTAGGCAATACATTTAAAATACCCAGTCCGTTCTTCGCACGTCCTAGGAACAGTGGTCGTGAACAGTTTATTTTTTACGTGCTGATATATCATTAGGAATTTCAACCAAATTACAGAAAACTTTATTTATTTCCAAAACTTAAAACTAATATTACACTGAAAAACCAACACGGCATATTCTGCACTCAGCACTCATTTAATCACAATACTCGAGGATGGTAACATTCTGTGATGGTAAGGTCCCAGCGTGTGCAGTCCTATCGTCAATAGCGATCTGTCGCGTTTCGGTAGTGTATTTGAAGGTGACGATTTTTTTTTATTTTTATTTCAAAGGTGACTCAATCGAGAGTGTTTTAGCTATGATTTAAGAAAATGTCTCCAGCGTTTTGAATATCATTAGCTCTATTCGATGAAGATATGTTAGCGTGTGAGCCGAAATCATTAGATTCAAAGTTTGGTATTCTGATACTTCAACGAAATACCAAGGACATGATAACTTTCACTGATGTTTGTTCACCATCAGAGGTGGTGGGTGATCCCAACTCGCCATTTTTCAGCAGAGCTTTCGTGTTTGGTCTCATTGCAATGGTCTCAATGGATTTAGTAATTATAGTAATTATATTCTTATGATGGAACTCGAAATTTTATTAATTTCTGGGATTTTATAAATCTATTTATAGATATTTAAATAGGTAAATTATATATAAAGGTAATAGGAGCTTAAGGATTATTCCGTTATACAACAAACACTGCAGTCACGAAACGGAATACTCTCATTCATTCTCTTATTAATCCAATTTTGTGAATACATAAAAGTGTGTAACAGATTTAGATACTTAGATATAAGTGTGATAAGCGTAGGCGAGATCACGTGAGACACAACAAGGCATTCATTAAAACAAACAGACTTAAAGACAAAGAGCTATTCGTAGCATGAAACCGTTCCCTCTGTAAACTGACGTACCCTCGGGGCCTGTGGGTTCTTAAAGTGTTCTTGGTGATTCCTGTAAGTCAGGCGTCATTCCGGCGTCAGGAGGAGGATATTTCCCACTAAGTTGGCGTAGCGTTGGCGACTCATCTGGGGTTGCAATGTTTATACGTGGCAGTGACTACTTACAATCAGATAGTCCGCATCAATAAATAAAAAAACCACAACAAAAAAATATTAAAATTCTGTTCATTATTCATTCGAGTGGTATTATCAATTTGATTAATGATTATATACATCAATTATCTTCATTAACAGCAACTTAAACCTAGCACGATAATTACTGTGACAGTAGCTCAGCGTCAGTGTCCGATTAATTATTAATTTATTCGATAAAAGTATAAATAGCTTCCGGTGGCATTCTTTCACGCGCGCCCTATTCGATACAACTGGGCCATCGATTGATATGACTCGGTCAAATCTAATTTTACTTATAAATTATATACGCAATCTATCACACATAAGTGAACGATAAATATGTAAACGTAGCTTCAGCGCAGATAATTCAGCGGTTATGAATTGAAACATTATTTTTTTATGTATAAGCTTAACAAAGAGGGAGGTGGGCCACCCGATGGTAAGTCATCGCCGCCTATGAACGTTTGCAACACCAAAGGGGCCGGAATGCTTCGTCGGCGTTGAAGGGAGAGATGGGATGATTTACGAGTCTAGGCGAATCTCAGGGACTACTGGTTTGAATTGAAAAATCTTTGCGTTAGAGAGTCCATTTATCGAAGAAGACTATAGGGTATATAAAATCACGCTTTCAATAAAAATGTTGCAAAAACGGGAAAAATATTATTGTTACAATGGGTTTTTTCAAATTATAGTAGGTTAAAGCGCGGGGCACAGCTAGTCACTATAATTAATGAACACCATCTGATTTCAGCTCATAATAAATCACGTCCACCAGACAATGACAGACATCGAAGTATAAAGTTACGATTGAAATGAATAGCACCAGTCCGGCCCTGGAGGGCAATGGAATGGTTATTTAGGTTATCTCGGATATTGTTACATGACGTTATTGTACCGAACAAGGAATATCTGTGACTTATGTCTAGTTAGTGATAACCTAGTGGTTGAGAATTGCGAACTCGCTCTGGGGAGTCTGGGTTCGGATCCCAGGTGCTTTTCTTAATAATGCGTATTACAAAGTAATTATCCTTTGCTTTGCGATGAAGAAAAACATCGTCAAACCTACATACCTGCGAGTTGTAGAAAATATTTTCAAAGGTGTGTGCAAATTCGCACTTGTCCAACGCGGTAAATTGGATTATTCCTTTTCATTCAAAACCAGCGGGCCGACCACGTAACTCGATCCGCAAAAACAACATAAGTTTCAATTAAAAGTTTGCCACAATGTATTTATTTACAGGTTAATATATCGATAAAAATTGTTGCAAGCATGTTGTGATTACAATTAAATAGTCATAGTTAATCGCAAAGCTTGAATTTAGACAGATTTCACATTGAAACTTATGTGATGTTGCGGATCAACTTGCGTGGTCGGCCTGCCGAGAATAATATCGCCTTATGACATGTCGAAACCTTAAACATTTATTAAATACATGTGTTACATGTGCGTCTGTGTGTGGTATCGTTGCTTCCGAACGGATGAATCGATTTCAATTTATTCTTTTCGATCGAGAGTATTCTTAGCAATGATTTTGTTATCTTGTATATTGTACGATGAAAATAGCCCTATAATAGCCTAAACACCTTCGAACTCAACTAAACGTTCCGTTTGCAGAATGTTTACATTACTCTACCGACTGTTTTTCTCTTCCCCTTCGTTCGGTGAACGACCGCTCAGAATATAATAAGGGCACTCGCCGTGTAACCGAGTGTTTATTATCCTCAACTCCTTATCCTCACTGTACCTACCACAACTGGGCTCTCGTTGTGGGACAGCGCAATTCTTCAACTTTTTTTTTATGTGTAAGCCAAACGAAGAGGCATGCGAGATACCTGAATATAAGTCTCACCGACGGCTTTAAAGAGAACAGAGACGGGATAGGATATAAAGGAAGCGAAGGGTCTCTGGCTGTCAGGCGCACTACCGGAACACGTCAAGTCGCTATTGACGATAGGCTCTGGCCTGAAGGTAATCGCTAGCCAGTAAGGTCACATGATAGGACCTCTCCGCCAGCAAAACTGCTATCACTTCTTCTAATTTGAATCGGTAACAACCAAATTGATATCGGTTCATCCGTTCGAGAGCAAGGATGCCATAGGCAAACACCCATACACAAACACACAGATCAATGGTGCAAATCAGGGCGGAGTCTGCCGTCAATAGCGACTTGTTCCGGTAGTGCGCCTGAGAGCCAGTCTCTCTGCAAATGTTCATAGGCGACCGTGACTGCTTACCATCAGGTATTTCGCCTGCCTCTTCGTTGGCTTACACATAAAAAATACAGATTATTTTGACATTGAAATTCATGAAATGTTATCAAATTCATGTTATTTGAAATTCATAAAATCTTCAACAATTACTGTCTGCCGAGCAAGGTTTAGAAAGGTCAAACACCTTTAAACATTGGAAGCGAGTCTTGAAACAAGAGGTTAATTGGCTGTCTTCCTACATGTCTGGGGTTAACTGGTAACTGGTATGAACCAGCGACAGAGGACAGATGTGACTGTCCCGCATCGACAAGCAAAAGAGGATAGTAGACCCAGAAACTTAACAATCTGTGTAGGTTCCTTATATAAAACTAGCTACTGCTCGCGGAATCGCTCGCATAAAAAATATACTACCTACAATTATTTTTCAAATCTATCCTTACTAATATTATAAATTCGAAAATAACTGTGTCTGATGCGGTTTCACGGGAACACTACTGGACCGAATGTAATGACGTTTAACATATATAGTTTCAAGTATAGAGGTGAACATAGGCTACTTTTAAAAAATCAACCCTTATGGGGGTGAAGCGGGGGTGGGAGAGCCACGGATGGGAAGCTAGTTTAATATGTTGCCTATGTTACTTCTGGATTATGAAGCTTTGAAATTGATTTTGAAGTTATTGTAGTTTCAGAGTTTATCGATTACAACCAAACAAACAAACTTTCGCATTTATAATATAAGTAAGATAAGATAAAATGCCAGGCCGGAGTCTACCGTCAATAGCGACTTATTGCATTCCGGTAGTTTGCTTGAGAGCCAGAGTCCCTCTTCCCACCCTTCCCATCTTTTATATCCCACCCTATTCCTTTTCCCTTCAAAGCCAACGACCATTTGCGACAACTCTAGTATTGCAAATTCATAGGCAGCGGTGACTACGTACCATCAGGTATCTCTCCTAAGAGGCAGGATTATACATAAAAAAACGTAAGAATTTAATTGAAGTATAGATAATATCTTCAACAACAAAGGCAACCAGCAATTATGAAACATGAAACACTAAGTGCCGGTCCACACAATGCGTTGCGGCGCCGCACCGCAAAGATTTCGCCGCATTGGCGGTCACAC